>PVJX010044171.1:0-13312 GCA_004027295.1 Dolichotis patagonum
AACATGAAGGTTAGAGCCATGATGTAATGAATGTAGTCAGAGGTTTCAATATAGACTTATGTATCCTATTTGTCATGGAAGCATCTTGTTTCTCCATTAATTTTGAGAGACAGAGTTTCAGGGTACCTCAATCTGGGTTGGAGGTTATTTTCTTTCAGGGCTTGGAATACTTCACTCCAAGCTCTTCTTGATTTGATGGGTTTTTTTGAGAAGTCTGTCGTGATTTTGATGAGTTTTCCTTTATAGGTGATCTATTTCTTTTCTCTGATGGCTTTTAATATTCTGTTCTTGTGATGAATTTCTGGGATCTTGATTATTATATGTCTGGGTGTAGCTCTGTTTTGATTGTAGCTGGCTGGAGTTCTATATGCCTTATACATCAGAATATCATTTCCTTTTCCTATGTTTGGGAAGTTTTCCTTCATTATTTAGTGAATAGCCTTTGTATTTCATTTGTGTTTACCCCTTCTTCTTCAGTCACATTTTTTATTCTGAAGTTATAGATCTTCTTGTTGTCTTCTAGCCTTTGTATTGTTACTACCTGTTGCCTTGTTATTTTAAAGAGATCTTTGCTTTCATGATCACACATTGCAAACCTATTTTCAAGTTTTGATAATCTACCTTTAGTTTCTTTCAGGCAATTTTCCAAGCTTTTGATGGAGATTTTAATTTCCTGGTAATCACGAAGGTATCTCTTTATGTCTGCTGATGCCGTGTCCAATATTGCATGTTTCCTGCCCTCAATCTCTTCTGTATTTACCTCTCCTGAACCAATGTTCCCAAGGTTGTGGGCCGGGGGCTTTTCCTTATTTCTTTTTCTTGTCATGTTTCTGCTTTCTTCCATACAGATGTGTGGTGGAGGTCCCAGCCCCTTTCCTTGTTGATTATAGTTCTTCTGAAGCATGCTAACTAGGAATCTCTGCCCTCTTCAGTTTGCTTTTGGTCATTGAGATGCAAATGGGGCAGTGTAGGTTGGGCCCCATACTATGAGCCAGTCAACCAGCAGTGCCTTTACCATGTTAGTGTGTGCTGTGTGAAGGGAACCAGTTTGGCAAAACTTTGGGGACAATTTTGTGCCTGCCTATTGGGTCCTGACCAAGAGCATGGCCCAGCCCAAGCAGATCCCACCAATCTGCTCTAGGCGGGGAACAATCAGCTGAAGTTACTGCTGTTCCTTTTTCAGGCCCATCCTGCCCAATTCCAGTATGTCGTCCAGCTGGTCACCATTTTCCCGTGGAAGAGTCAAATTCCGAGCACTGACGGTGGGTTAGTGCAGGTCTCTGTGCCGGCCCCGTTCTCTGCCGGGCTCACCAACCCCCGACTTCAGTGTGACTGTGGCTCTGGCGGGGAGAGCACTGCGACCGTGGGTCTGAGTGGCTCCAGCAAAAGTGCCATGGCCACAAATCTGAGCGGCTGTGATGGTAGCCCTGGGACCGCAAGATTGAAGGGCTCCTTTCTCTTTAGTTTCTTCCTGGGTCAAGAGGATCCATCCCCCTCCATCTGGTCTTCTCCAGGGTGTTTTATTCCTGCATCTGAGCTGTTTCTCTCCGGGAGGCTCCATATTTTGCTGGTTACTGATCCATCATCTTTAGCTCCGCCTCAACTGCCCACATTCTGCACATGTAACTATTTGATACAGCATTTGCCCTGCTGGGTTTCTGTTTTGCTTTTTAGGAATCCTCTCTATTCCCAGTTCTTTCCATTTGGGAATTAGAATGATTGCTCTGCATGATTATTCCTTGAAATTCCATAAGCTGTTATTTGTACAGAAGTTCTAGTGAAGGGTTTACACTCAGTTATATATGAGAGTTGGACTTAGACTCCAGAAAAGGACTGGAATTGTTGATATTTGGGGATCTGGATTGTTTATTTCTCATTATATTCTGGATAGTTGTATTGTGTTAGGCAACATTACGAACTATCTATAGTTTTTATTTGAAGATTTAAGAAGATATTTTGGTATGTAGTTGACAAGGGATGGATTGTGATTATTAATGCTGATATGTCAAATTCATTTGGACTGATGAATGACTAACAGTTCAGTATGCATGTTCCTCGTTTTGTATCTGGGTGGGGCATGGAGTTGTTGCCTTGGATACTATATATGTTCCCATTCTTCTGTGGCACTGTATCACTCTTCTGCTTCCTGACTGCTGTGGTCTAAAGAGCCTTGCTCTCCTACATCCTTCTGCTGTGATGTTCCTGCCTTGGAATCATCGGAGAATGAACTGAATAGCCTTATACTGTGAGCCAAATGAAGTCTTTATTCCTGTAAGTTGTGTGCGTGGGATATTGTCTGTTTGTCTCAGTGTGATAAAGTTGAAAAGAAGACAAATTTACTAACTAAACAACAGTTTCTACAACTTCTTCAAGATGAGAACACAGTGATTATTGGACAAGTGTTTGATTTGAGGCTGTGGCAAACTATAAACTTGTGTTGTCAGAAAATGTTAAATATTACATCACACAGTAAGTAAACAGAGTACTAGGTTATAGACCCCCCCAAATAATACAAGTATCTATGACTTGCTAATAAAATAAATTAATAAATGGATATATAGGTGATAGACTGATAGGAAATATCTTCCTTACAAAATTTTCTAGTTGTTAAATGGTTAAAGAGTAAGGAAAATACAAAATGGCCATGAGAACACTACAGTAATAATCACTACAGGCAATAAAGACTGATATCATTTAAAATTAAGGGGAAAATACTTCACAAAAATCATCTACATACATAAACTCTAAATTTATTTCCTAAAATATTTAGTTATGGTAAAGAGAAAAAAAGTATTCTTATAATTGTCAGTCAATATAATTTTAAAAAGATAAATACATATACAAATAGATTAACAAATGGTAAAGTAACTGACTTCTACCCTTTGAAAGAGTTAAGGTGATTAAAAAGCATGAAGAAATATTGAGTATAGAGTTTATTAAAAAAACAATCACAACTCCCATGTTGGATCTTGTAACAAACACTGAGCAGAAAATGTCATGCTCACTAAATAAATTCTTTCACTTTAATTAATAGCATTGTTTGAAGGCTGATTTTCTATATTTGCACAAATATTCTATTATTCCTGTTAACTGTTTTATTAAACTAAAGTTAACTTTAAACAATAAGTGTTACAGTTGCCAAGGGGACTGTAAAATACACATTTAAGAACTTCAGTTATAAGCTCTCCAGTTTATATCATTCAAGCTTTATTTTTCAAAAAAATATTTGTTCTACTTTTATGAAATCTAGTAATCAAAAAGAAAAGATTTTTAAAATATTGTTCTAATGATTGTATTTTATAGTGTTTTAGAAGAGTAGTTCTTATCCTGAAGACACTAGGAGTCCATAATGAGATGTACTAATTGTTTTTCAGCTCCTTGTTAAGCACAAACCTATATGGTTAAATAATTCTACGGATTCAATGAAATAGATACTGAAATTAATAACCGGAACTCAAAGGAAAAGAGAAGACCCAAAGCCCAATGCAGATGGTTTGTAGTGATTTTTTTCTGTCACTGTTTTGTAAGACATTTAATTTCCTGATCAAGCTTATAATGCTATTCAGCTCAATTTATAACATGCATGACAGCATTCAGGCATACCTAGTCTTGCAGCCTCGCATGACGTTCTCACAAACTGTCAACCAGGACTGCTGAAGAAATAATATTTGCCTGACATTTTTCCCCTGGTGCTGTTAGTTTTCAATTTAATTGCAGTGTTTCTATCTAATCTAAGTGTGACACCCATGAAATAACACAGGTAACATCGGGATGACAGGGACACTTAGGTCCTTTCACTCAGAACAGTTTACTCTTGCATGGCAGTTCCTCTGTCACCCGGGTGGTTTTCAATTGTAGAAAATCTGGCTGTGAGAGAGGAAAGTTTGAATCTGATCTCACTCTGCCTCTCTTAATAACATGCTTGAAAGTGACATGAAACTTTTCAAGTTTGAAGATTTATCCATTTTTCAAAAGCATAAAATAGTTTTTTTTCCCCCATAGTGAATGCTTTAAAACTCTTCTCTGTGGGGGAAAAATGCCAACTTTAAAGTAAAAAAAAAAAGAATAATAATCCTGCTTTATTGAAATGCATTGGTTACTCAAAGCTTCCCTGTCAGTTTCCAGCATTGTGTGTTGAGAGACAGCCCTGTCAGATGTGAGTTTCCTGTTGTCAGGTGGAGGTGACACAATTGAAAATGCCAATTTGATGGAGACTAGAAAGACATAATCTCATTTCATTTGAAGGAAAGCAAAGTAATCTTTAAAGTGGCTTTCTCAATTTGCCTTACAGTGAGTCTCAAGCAAGTTATCAGCATGACAAATATGAAATTAATATACTACTTTACTCAGAACACAATTGCATTTAATCAGACCACGTTTTAGAGGAATCCTTAAGTAGAGATTAAATTTTTGGAATTTTTTTTCTTTTATCTTGTGAAAAAGTTGCCAGAATGCTTCGTAGGTAACAGCTCTCAAGAGAGGTAGACATCTGGTAGATTAATGGTGTCTGTTGTCTGTTAGCTTCTCTCTCTGTGTACTCTGTGGTCACATTGATTCTGGGTTTGGTCATAAGGCTTACTGGCCAATATCGTAATGTCTAATACAATGAAACTTTTCTTTACTTTCTGTTGTTGGAGCCATCCTGTGAAGATGCCCAATATGTATGATAATAATAATGATAATGATAATGATAATGATAATGAGAGACACACTTTATTTGCTTTTCCTTATTGGTCTGATCAGTAGCCAAGCAAGCTATGAAAGCAGAGGTGCCTGGTGACATGAGAGAGACACAGTGGAGGGGCCAGGTATCCCAGTGCATATCACTAAACTCCACAATTTTGAGCTGTATTCACCCACTTCCAGGCCATGTGCGCTTAAGAACAATGCACAGGAGTTATGTACATGCCTCTGATTCCGACTCAATAAACATGGAGTGGATTTTTGTAATGCTGCTAAATCAAATGGCCATGGTAGGAGGTACTGGAAGGCTATTTACAATGTAATTTGCAGAGTGAATTATGATTCTGAGGCACATAGAAAAAATACATAAGGTGGTATCTCATTACATTCATTTTAAGATAAACAGTCCCTTTGAGCCTGATTTGATACAAAAAGAACATTGATGTAGACCTAGGAATGCTGTCCAAGAGAACAAAGTGGCCCTGTGTATTTGGTTTTGTAGGACTGAATGACTCACACGTTACATAATAGTGATGCCAGTTCATGTCATACTGACTGCTGATATAACACTGCAGTATTTTAGATCAATCCCTTCCCTTATTATTCTATGTAAATGCATAGAAATAGTAATGATAAAGTGCCCTTTACAGCTTGATCAAAATAAAGTTGTTGTAACGGAACATTTTTTATTCAATAATAAAAATATGGAAAGCAAGTGAACATTAATGTTAATAATTTAGTTTTAATTTTAAATATGATAGCAGTATTATGGAATTTTTAAAAATGTTATATTTTTAAAATGTATAATGACATGATTTGTTTCCTTGAATTTATCTTAAAATAATCCAGCAACCTCCACCTTCACAAAGGCGATAAAGAAATCATGACTGAGGGTGGTGATCATTAAAACAAAATTGTGGGTAGTGTTATGGATTGAGAACTGGTGGTCAGCTTAATGTCAGCTGGATTACATCAGCGTGGCGCTGAGTGGAGATGTTCACCTGAGGAAGGCTGCCAGCATAAATAGAGACGTGGAGAAGGAGCATTGAGAACGTTAAGGCGTTATGGCATGTTGAGGTGTTGTGGGTTCTCCTACATGTTGCTGTTTGAGCCGTTAGGTTCTCCTGGAAGAACTCTGGTCCTTACATTGAGCATTGCTTCCTGGCTGTGGAAAAGAAGACATGTGCTGTTTGGTCTCCAGGATAAGCTCATTACACTGGCTTCCTGGCATGTACTCGACTATGCTTGTCTTCGGAGGAGCTCGGGGCCTCCATGTCACTGAGGATGGCTGTGGTGCTTTTCAGGACAGCCGTGGTCTTAGTTGTGAGTGTGACATCTCGGCTCCAGTGTAGAACCCTCAACCTATCAGCACAGCTCCTTCACCCTGCTGGCATAGACTTTTTAATTTCCACCGCTGACGTTTGGACCTTCCCAGCACGGATCCATAAAAGAGACTGGTGTGCATCCTTCTTGTGGACTCTGGACCTCCAGTTGGACTCATGGGAGGCACTGTCATGAGCTCTGGGTCTGCATCTGGGCTCATGTGGGACATTGCTGTGGGATTCAGGTCCTTGGCTAAATATTCTATGTCTTTAGTGTTGTGGACAGATTTAGTGTTGTGGACAGATTTCCTGCATTTTCTTTTGTTAACTCTGGGTGACCATCATAAAAATATTATAAATTCCGTGTCCTGATTCTAATTGTTCTCTGCATAACCCCTGACTACAACAGATAGACAGATGCATATTGTGTTATTCTCTTCATATCTATCTTTGTTTTAAAAATATCTACACTATATAAGTTAAAAATAAGTGCATTTTCAAAATTCAAATATTAACAGCCTGATGAAATTTGTTTTTCCTCATTTGGAGGTAGAACTTCAAGGATTACACTTTTCTGAACAGTGTAAGACCCTAACGTTCTTGAAATACTTTGAAGTCTTTGGCCCCCAAGAAGATATATTTCTTCTTCATGGGGCAGGTGAAAACTCAAGCAATTAAATGGAAAAAAGTGGTGTCAAAATTTTTTCCTTGATACATTGAATTCAGGCTGGTTATAACTCACTGTCATTTTTTCTTTGTCTCTGAAAGAATTCCATTAAGAACACTTGATGTTGTTTCATAATATCAAATCAGAATTGATATTTTGCCTTATTATTCTACAACTCTACATCACAGAACTCTTCTTATATCTTTACATGACAAGAATGCAGTGAAGTGTGAAAGCGATCCAGTAACCTGAAAACAATTTTGATGAGAAAAATATATGAAACAAAATGCTTAAAGAATAATAACAGCACTGAACACACTACTAAAATTAAAAACTTACTGCACGATAGAAATATTCTTGGTTCTAAAAATTTGAGAATGTGCAATGTGGGTAAAACTCCACCAGTATGCTTCTAAAATGCAACATAGAACGGACATTAAATGTTAAATATACCATGTGGAAATACAAAGCAAAGGATTTAGGGGTCCTTAATTATGGGATATTTTATAAAATGACTGAAATTTAGGGACTGTAAATGCCTGGTAAGCCATGTAAAAATTAGAAATTATGTGACTATTTTTACATTTTAAAATTATTTTTGGATATATATTTTTTGACTATATTTTTGACTATAGTTGGCTATAAATGACATAATTTAAGAAAATAATATTTTAAGTAAAAGAAGGATTTTATCTAGCATTGCAAACATATATATATATATATTACATTATATATATGAGGTTTTGTATATTTATGTGATGTAGAAACTTTTAAACCTTTAGTCATAAGAATCTTAAAATCATATAAAATCCAGAAATATTTGATTCATCAAATTAAATATGAATTTCTTAATTATGGATTAAAATCTTTAATCATTGCAGTTGTGTCTAAAGGTTATAATAACTGGTATAATTTAATTCCACATGTCCACATATTTTTATATAACTGGCTTTAAAAATATGATATAGTGTCCAAGGTAGGGTAGAAGAAATAAACTTAGTAGGAAAGAGACAAGTAAAATTGTAGTTTTTTAGGTTGTACTTGTTTTTTAAAAAATTACAACTTCAAGACACAAATGTTACTCAACCATTTTCGCTCTTCCATGGAAAATTCCTAAAGGCCTTAAGGAAAGTAAGCCTGGCAACTATTGCATGGACCTGTGCCATTCACCTTGAGAGTGCTGGTCCACCAATTCCTATCCTCGTTCATAAATTTCTCTGCTTTCCACTAATGTCCACCATCAGGAAGCAGATGATTAAGAGGACAGCATGTCACAGCTTCAAACACATCTAAATGCTTTGCCACCAAATGAGTAAATCCAACAGACACTAGAATATATAATGTAGATAATCCATTTTAGGGACACCATAAATCCCCAGAAATATACCCTGTGTGAAGTGACAGTCCCTCCTAAAATCCAGTATTTTCTATTTCTTTGAGTGTTTACTCTTAAAATCCTTCCGCGGAAATCCTCTGTTTCTTGGAGTGTGTACTTTTAAAATCTTTCCTAGTAATCCTTTTTATGCTGCTTACAGACGCATCCTGAAAATCATTTTCCTGTGATGGAAGTCAGTGAACCTGCAAGCTACCCAAGGAATGGAACAAATCAAGGTTCCCATCTGTACTTTGGAGACCTCCCTGGACCCTGTCCAGTGAAAGTATTATTCATACCTTTCAAAATATAAATAAGCACATATTTCCATGTTATAATTAGTGATCACTATAGAACGATGCAGGAGAATCAAAGTCTGAACCCAGCCGGGGCTGCTTACTGATAAAGATCATGTATTTAACTCAACGGTAGTGTGCCCGGGTTGAATACAAATTACTGTATCTAAAAAGAATAAAAGGAAAGAAAAAGAACTATTCTATATAGCCTATAAATTTAATGAATTAATAAAAATATGTTATCAATATAGAAAGATCTAATCTTAGACTATTATGCAGTATCCTAAAATCACACCAAGTACTAAATCTGTGTGTGAGCATCAGGGCCCTCAGTGACAGTAGCCTCGCCCTGCAGATAGAATGTGTTGGGCGTTGGCTTCATGAAACCTACCAGCAAACAGAGCAGCCAGGCTCAGGTTCAGTGGGTGGGAGCCAGAGAACTGCAGCCATCCACAGATGCCAAATTTAGCTACCAGTCAGGACAGAAAAGGAGACTAGTGTTCAGAATTCATGGAAAATGGAAAATACACCAAGAATAAAACAGTAAGGACATGAGGGGAGGAGCAATGTAGAACAAGAGAAAAACACTTTTAACAAAATAATCTTGGACACTAGCCAAAAGCTTGCAAACAACCAGAAAAGCATGTATTCAGGAACAATGGATGCTGAATTGAGAAGAACAAACGTCTAGGATATTTTACCTTGCTATATTACCTTGACCTCACCCCAACTCTACCCTTAAAACCCTTTGAATTCATTGTCTTCATTTTATAAATACTAGCCACTGGAGGGGCCTAGCTTGGTTTTAAATGTTTAAAAGCCCCATACTCATACTATTTACCTCTTTGACCGTCCTGAAGAAATGACTTCTGAAAAAATCCAAATTGTGGGAATTGTTTTAATTAGCCTGACTCAGACCTCTCACTTGGAATAGGCTCATCTGAACAGTGTTTGTCAAAATTAATTAGAAGGAATTGCTTAACCTTTCAGCTGCTGGAGGTTGTGATATTACTAGGTCAATAGATAAATGGCCCAACAAATCAAAAAGTCAATCTGAGAACTGCATATCCATAAATGCTTGGAAAAACTCCAATATATTTCTACATATTGAGAAATCCACACATACACAAATGTGAATAATAGCAAAAAAAAAGAAATGTGTAGATCCTGATCTCACATTTCTGGCTGATTATCTGCAGGGAAAGAAAGTGAAAGATGAGATAGAGTTGTTAACTCTCAAAAAGTAAGGTATACTTCATACATGCATATTGAGCCTTTGGAAAATGGTGAAAACACAGCTTAACGTGTTTAATGAAATTCAGTACAAAAATTGCCTAATCACAAATTCACCTCAGCACAAATTCGGCAGTCATATACAATGGGTGATATAGACTGGAGATGCATTCCAGGAATAATTCAAAATGGACAAGATCTATAGTAGCAACAATAAATTGGACAGCACAGAAAAAAAAAAAGAGCAAGTGAAATTAAACCCTGAGGCACACCTTATTTGTGGAGTTGCTCAGTATGATATTTAAAATAGTGTTCAACAGAAGAGTTATAAACACAGGAAAGAAACATGACTATGGTAACCAGTAAACAACAACAGTAATGAAAACTGTTTCCAAGCAATTGTCTGACTAAACATTACATTAAAAACAAGAATGCATTCAACATGAAAGGCAGTATGTCAAGCAAATTAAATGAAAATAAAAGAAATGTTTGCTACAGGATAATTTCTTTAAAAAGAAATTTTTTAAAAATTCAGATAGCAATTTTGAATTTGAAAGTACACTAATTGAAGTGTGAAATTTGCTGCACAGGCTCACAAGCAGATTTAAACTGGCATAAGAAACAGTGTAAACTTGAAGTCAATTGAAATTATATGAAGATGTACAAAAAAGCAACTAAAATTAAGTGTTTCAGTAACCAATTAGAAAATAATTGAAACTACAAATATGCATAGTGAAATGATAAGAATATGGGGGGAGGCAGAAATAATCCTTGAAGAGGTGTTTGTAGAGAATTCCCAAATTTATTGAAAAAGTAGAAATCAATAGAGCTCAAATAGTTAAATCTCAATGAGATACAATCTACATAAAATATAGCCTGTTTGTTGAGAGTTAATGAATAAAATTAAAAGATAGAATCATAGAGATAGAGATAAATGACTCTTCATATACTAGTAGCCCTCTATAGATTAGCAGTAGCCGCCTTCTCAAAAACCAGAGACTAGAAATTAATGAAATTGCAAAGTATCAGGGGCTGGGGATTTAGCTCAATGGTGTAAGCACTTGCCTGGCAAGCTCGAGGTCATGAGTTCAATCCCTGGTACAAAAAAAAAAATTGCAAAGTATAGAAGAGAAAAAAGAAATTACCAACTGAAAATTTTATTGCCAAAAAATATTTGTTAGAAACAACATATTCAATATATTTCATGCTTTCAAAATATTTTTAAGAAAACAAACTGAAAGAATTCTTCTCTAGTAGACCTGCCCTAGAAAAAATAGTAAAGCTCTTATGTTGGCTAAAATGAAACAATAACTTAAAGACAAATGAAGAGTTAAAGACTTTGAAAATATATCTTCATAGGTAAATATAAAATGAAATATAAATCAACTTTTGTTACTCTTTTTAATTCAAAAGACAGTGACATAAGCAATAATTATACAACTGTTCCAAAGGGTTTATATTGTGCAAAGATGCAATTTGTACAATAATTATGGCACAGAAAGTGACAAGAGAAATTATGAAGGTAGTTATATTACAATAACAGATTTATAAACCTAAATTGCTTTTAATTCAAATAGATTTTAAAGTTAAGCTCTTAATTTTAATATTCAGAGTGACAACTATGGGAAATTTACACTTTTATATAAACATATGTGTGTATATATGGATGTATGTATAACACAGATTGTAGAGTCTACATATGTATGTATATATTATACATATAAACACATACTGATAGGACAATAAGAAATAGGAAAATTAAAATTGTGTTGTGTTAAGTTGTATTCTCCTAAGAAGCAGGACAAAAAGAATACATTTTTGTTTGATAATTTATTGGATTGGTTCATGTCATCACATACATTAAAAAATTTCCATGCTGCTGTCTATGAACTGCAATCCCAGGGAAGCCAGAAATGTTGCTCTAAGAAGGAGGAATCCTTGAACCAGAGGCCAGTGATGAAGCCACCAATGTGGGACCCAATTTGCCAACAACCCCTGAGGGATGCTGGTGCAAACAGTGTTGAATATGACGTGCAAGGGTGGAACAAGCAGAAAACACGGTTAGGGAGGAATGGTGACAAGAGAAAAGATGTTTTTCCCTGTATCCATTTCTTCATTCCATTGAGGGTCCCATCCTAATGGTTTATCTTCTGACGAGTCTCCTTTACTCAGTTTGGTGACCCACATAACCCTCTCTGCTGGAAACATCCCACAGACTCATTCAGTGCTATATCAATTTTCCAAACATCCCATAATCATAGCAAGTTGACACCCCAAATTAGCTGTCAAAATAGAAAATAGATCCTAAAGACAAAATTGAAAAGCTATAGAAGAATAAAAGACACATGAGACATAAAGTGTTGTTTTTTTAAAAAAAAAATTTTTGTACTGGGAATCAAACTGAGGACCTTGTGCATGCCAAGCAGGTACTTGTGCCACTGAGCTATACCCCAGGCCAATGAGACATAAAGAAAACAAATAAATGACATGAATTAACCCTCCTATTTTTTTATCAAATTGAAAATAAATATAATAAATCTTCCTGTCAAATATCAGATATTTTCAAAATTAATTAAAATCATTCAACTATATGTTGTGTACCAGCAATAACCTTTCTACCTACAGGTAATATATTGAAGATAAAAGTATGAACAATAATATGTCAAATTAATAGTTACCAAAAAAGAGCTGGAATGACTGTAGTAACATTAGATGCAAAAGGCTTTAAGGAAAATTATGTGCTTGGGTCAAGGAAGGTCATTTTATATTTATTGAAGGATCCATCCTTCAAGAAGACCATTATAAACAAAAAAACCCTAATATACATAAAATAAAAATTAGAAGACTAAAAGGGAGAAAAAATTAAAAACAGTAAAGTGTATGATTCTGTTTTTAATAACTTATGCATCAACCAGCAGGATCACAAAGGAAATAGAAGATGGGAGCACTCTAAACAAAACCTGAGAGACTTAACAAATATGATAGAAATTCAGTCCTAGAATACCCGTGTGAACACGTTGTTTTCAAGTACATGTGAAACCTTTTCCAGGATAGAATATTTTAGACCACAGAAGACTTCAACCAATTCAGTTGAATGAAGTCACAAATAATATCACATACTTAAAGGATGAAATACTAAGCACATTTGCTGACCTTTAGAAATCAATAATAGAAGGCAATAGAGGGGTTGAATAAAATCCTACCAATGAAATGATGCTTCAAGAAGGAAATCACAAAAGAACTATGAAATATTTTGAAGCAAATAAAAGAAAAAGAAAAATTACAAAACATGGAATACAGCAGAGAAATAAATTCTTAGAGGAAAATTTATTGTTATGAATGCACTAAAAAGGAGTTCTCATTAATAATTTTATACATTAATAATATAGAAAAAGTAAGAAACTAAGCAATAAGTATACAAAAAGAAAGAAATAAAAAAGATTATTGGGGAAGCTGATATTAAAATTACCTTAAAAAAGAAAATCTTTTATAAGATCATATATTAAATATATGATTTTTCATGTGTCTATTAATACCTGATAAAATAGCAAAATAATCACCAATAAAAAATTTAGAGAGGACTTCTGGGAAGGTGGTGGAATGGTAAGCAGCAGAGAAAGAAAGAGAACTCTCACACTGAGAGTTGGTGTCCAGACACTGGAATATAGTAATGTGAGGAAGGGAAGGAGGGCAGTTGGTCCCCTGAAACCAGGAAGGATCTGAAGCGAGAACTGAAGCC
>PVJX010044172.1:0-13314 GCA_004027295.1 Dolichotis patagonum
TTAAAACCAGTGGAATCCTCCCCCAAAATACTGATGTACTTTCTACCACTCAAATAACTTTTACCATCTACTTTTGATATACAAAGGTCTCACATTTAAATATCATAATGACTAAAAATATTTTGCACCTATGGAACCTGAACTCTATCAATCAAGCAATAGGAAAAGAAAATACCTTCATTCACCAAACTAATCCTAATGTAAGTGTCACTTTAAACTTAGAAATCCTAAGTCAAACAGTGTTACTTATGTTTTCAGGCGTCTCATTTTCTGGTTACTACTAGATGTATTTCTCAGAGTCAAAATATTCAAATAGCAATTTTTACTACTCTTCTAAGTTAAGAAAGATTAAGACCCTCATAATTTTTAAAATAATTTACTCTCCCTTATGCTCTATCAGTATGCTGAACACTTCATCCTGATTTACACAAGCCAGGATTCCGTCAATAATATTAAAATATGAATGAGCAAACATCACATATCTCCCAGGGGTGCTATTGTTTAAAACGCATCTAACAATTCTTGAGTAAAAGTAAATTCCTAGAGTGCAGAGACCACATGCTCATCTGGCCTTGTCACAGCCACTTTGAAGTCCAGGTTTTCCAGTATCTGTCGCATTAAAGCAGAACTGTAGCATTAGCGTCAATAGCCTGTGACCAGCCTGAGGTTAAATGGGAGCACACAGAAGCTTCCCAAAGGACTGGTTGTCTCAGAGCAGTGTCATACACACATCCTCACCTACCTGTGTCAGTACGTGTGATTTCTCATGTGTCTATGGTAAATCATCAAGAGGGTTTCTAAAAGGAGCCCCCACTGGTAACAGTTTAGTCTCCTGATGCTAATCTGATATAATCTAAAAAGTCCAAAGGGATAAAAATAGAGTAGCAAAGAAGATGGATGGCTAAAGTCACCAGTCCTTATCTGACTGAGCCTCTGATTCTCTTAGTCCTCAGCCTGTCAGAAAAAGACACACTTGCAAGATATCACGTACTATGCCCTGACAGAACAGTTAACCAACCCCACAGTGACAGTGACAGTGACAGTGACAGTGACAGCATCTGCTGTACACTTGGGTGGGGGTCAGTTGTCATGCCAGTCACACTTGTTCTTTTCCTGGGGATTCCTAACTTCTGGCTGGAGTCTCAGATCTGGCAGGCGGAAGAACACAGCTACCAGGTTCAAGCAAGGAGGATACCCTTTGCACCTCACAGCACCACTGCCGACTCACAAAGAAAGGAGAGAGAGAGCTGTACCCGCAGGAAGGAGAGGTCCCGGTTGTGCTCTATACTGGTAATCTCCAGGTTGCCCATGACCACCTCACAGTTCTCGTAGTATTTTCGTAAGGCTCGGTATTGCTGTTCCAGGTCCGAGAGAGAGCTCAGTTTGTTCTCTGTGCCTGCACATACTGTAAAGACAAAAGATACACACGCAGTTACAGAACCTTTATATGACAAGAACAGTGAAATTACCTTCCGTAAAACTACCCCATAACCATCTACCTTAATCCTCTCCATTAAAATATCTCAAACATTCCTAAAAGTAATCGGTCCCCACACTGATAAATGCTTCCACTTTTGTATTCCTAAATTCCATATGCCAACCAGAGAGTAATAAGGAATGGGTCCTGCAGAAACACAGTAAGTTCATCTTTTACGAAAGGTAAACTCAAAAATCTAATTGCTGTGAACATATGAACCATACAAAGGCATTTGCTTTCATTTAAACATTGTTTCTTTAGGATCTGTAATTTATTATTGTTTTCTAGTAGAGTAATTGAGCAGATGTAAATAATTCACAATCAAAAGATAACAATTTTGTTTTTAAAAGTATTTACTGTCTTTCCAAAATAAGCTGTTTTGGCTAAATTTTTGGCATTCGTATACAGCTGTAAACCCTGAATATTTCTTTTTTTTGAAAAATACATGTTAAACAACTTATATTGAAATATTTCTCATATACTACAAACAAGATAAGTAACAAAATTTAACATATCAAAAAAATTAAGGGGCTAGGGATTTAGCTCAGTGGCATAAGCACCTGCCTGGCTAGTGCAAGGTTGTGAGTTCGATCCCTGGTACCAAAAAAAAAAATCTAACATATTTATATCAACTGGATCATCACAATGTATTCATAAGTGTTATGAAGTATAATGGACTAATAATAAATTATCTCCATCTGCCACCTTTGATGGACTTAGTGTTTAATCGGCTGCAACATTTGCGTGTACATAATATCTGTGTTTTGTTTGGTGTGTTGATCTTGTTTTCTAGAGCCAGAGTTTTAGTTATTTCTCATGGTTTGTATACATAGTTGTATATAATCTTTATCATAGAATATACTGGCTTTAATCTTTGGCTACTAAAATTATACCACAACTCATTAGTATATAAAGATAAATAGATTGTAGGTTTTAAGTTATATAACATACACTGAATTTAAGACAGGACACAAAGGACAAATAACTTTGGAAACCATGATCCAAAATAAACATTTTCTCTTTTCAAGTTGATTACCTTGGGTATTTGATATAGTACCATAAAGCTAACATAGCGATATATTTGGAAAAAGTCTTTGTAAATAGAATCCAGTTAAGATGCGGTCATTAAGGTGAGCCCTAATCCAATATGATAGACCTCCTTTCAAGTACAGAAAGATAGCATGTGCATGCAAAAACACAGAGGGGAAAGCCCTCCAGCCAAAAAGGCAGCAGTTAGGGATGCTACGGCAAGCCAAGGAATGCCAGGAGTGACAGCCGCCACCAGGAAGAGCCAAAAACTCTACCGAGCGCCTCAGAGAGGATGTCATACTGCTGAGAGCTTGTTTTTGGATTTCCAAATGCCAGAACTGCAATGGAACAGACTGCTGCTGCCTTGAGCCACTGAATTGGGATAATTTAAGACAGCAGCTCCATGAAGCAATATATAGGTTTTAGATGATTTATGTCTGAGATTTCACACTACATGTTAAAACTTAATTCCTCTCTCTCCTTCTAGAGTCCTATCAGCTTATCACTTCCTATCTGCCCTCCCTGTTCTCTCTGCTGACTGCCCAGTCCCTCAAAGACCATATGAAAACTCATATTTTACCTTTGAGAAACCAGTTTTGACCATGGACTGACTCCTCTTAGAATAAAAGCCAAATTAAACCTCTCCTTTAAAAGTTGTGTGTTGGTTACTGTGTCCAACAAAAGGAAAGCCAGTAAACACAGTCACCTGAAACACAGGTTACACTTTTCTCCTCTTCTTGGAAGTTAGTTTGCCAAAAGCACTAAACTCTAACATGTTGTGTGACACTTTCCCAGAACATTAAATTATAGTTGCCTAACTTTGCCTCCTTCATGCTTTCATCTAGCTTACTGCCAGAATAGTTATACGATGGCTAAAGAGATGCACCAGCATGTTGGCCCGAGGTAACGATGGCAGAGAAATAAGCTAAAAGTAGCAAGATTTTCAAACAAATACTGTGCTCCATTTTCCTATTATCATTAACAGCAACACAGTAGTGATGTTGGTCCTACTGGCCAAAATGCTACACATAGGACCAATGATCATTAAAGTCTAAATAAGTTATGTGCTCTACATCCTAAGTAATTTTACTCTGTCTGGTCTTAGGGGGCTGCTCAATTCATAATAAAACTAAAACTTTGTTTTTGATCATTTGAACATTTTATTGGTTACACAGAACTTTATATTACTAACACTGACAATTAAGAAAAAACAGGCTGAGTGTGGTGGTACACCCCTGCAATCCCAGCACTTGGGAGGCTGAGGCAGGAAGATGGCTGCAAGTTTGAGGCCAGCTTTGGGTGACATAGTGTGCTGAAGAACATCTTGAACTACAGAGTAAGACCCTGTTTCAAAACAAACGAACAAAAACACCAAAAAAACAATTTCTTTTGAGAACAATGATATTCAACACAAGCAGAAGGACATGAAGCAACTGATTCAAGTACACACTCATCTGTCAAAATCCACCTCTAGAAATTTTCTTCATTAGAGATTGGAGGTTTCTTAGAAAAATACTTATTTTCTGCTCTCAGAAAGTAAAAAAACTCTCTATACACTTATAAAATGTCTTTCAAGAAAAGGCATTATTGTATGGTTTTGTGAGATATAGATTTTAATTATTAAATTCCAAAGTGAACAAATTTTTGCACCATTCTAAAAAGATACCCAACGCTACACTGCGACTCTTGTACAACTTATATTTTACTAACACTTCATTTGAAAGTAAAACCCACACTTTGATATAAGATACTAAAAATTTACCATGTAACCACCTACGTAAAAGACATCCGAAATGTTTAGTGTAGTCTAACATTTGCTATAAAAGTTGAGATATAGTTTGTGAACAAACTCTATTACTACAATTGCAATATGTAGGTATTGTTTCATGTTTCTCATTCTGCATGTAAGAAAAGGCTACATGAAGTTATTTGAATTTAAATATTTTTAAGTTTGTGGTAAATTCTCATTGTTGATACTCATTCAAAAAAACATTTATATTCATAATGGACATAGTCTGTCCTATATACTAAGCTATTTACAGTATCTAATACCCACCCAATGCTATAAACTCTTTGAAGACAGATGCAACATATTTGTCAGTATTTTGTGCCTGCTGAGCTATATAGCACAATGCTTTCCAATACATTATCATTAAATAATCTTCATTTATTCGGTATTAAAGTAATTAACATTGGTATTCAGAAATGATCAATTTTTTTTTTTTTAATCGGTACCAGGGATCGAACTCACGACTGCCTGCTTGCTAGGCAGGCGCTTATGCCACTGAGCTAAATCCCCAGCCCCAGAAATGATCAATTTGAAAAGCTTTCCTATTCCACAAATGATCAGCTGTACTTTCTATAGACCTCATAAGAGATGCAAAATTAGAATAATTATGTTTAGACATATTTTTCAACAAAATTAATATGCTCCCATAAACAGAAAATCTGGTTAAGCACAATACTTTATGCATCAAACATTCTAATCTTTGGAGTCTTTCCTATAGATTGTTCAATTTAGGAAATACTTTTTATCTCAGTAAGGCTTCCCTTTGTATTTATGTCTGATTCAAAGTATCTAGAATCAATAGTGCATTCATCATAACTTTTATCTTGAAAGACAGACTTGATTTTTTAAAGAATTAGTTTGAACAGACGCATAAAAATCATTCATAGTTCTCTTCATGAAGCCTTCTCTGAATCCCTCACAACTTCCATTTGTCAATTGATTTTACAATCAGGCAAGATATACAAGACAATGCTTAAGTCATCAAGCTTCATCGATTTCACAAAGCTGTTTATCAAAACAGAATTGAAAAATCTTCTTTAACAGCCAAAACAAGTTTAACAGAATTCAGCCCCTCTGCCAACATTATTGTAAACTCCTTAAACTGTAAGCTACAATATTTTCATCTTCAAAAACCCTAAATTTACATGTGCTCCCTGGAGTTCCCATTCCAACTGTAACTCCAAGAATGAGGCTATAGCTAAAGCCTTTATAAAATCACCAATTATTCTATTTAGTATTGATTCAGCTACAAATGTAGCTATTGTTATAAAAGGCAGAGCCTTTTATTCTTATTAAGATTTATATCCAACCGTGAATGAACTACATATTCCTCATTCAGTCAAAAAATCAAGATTTAGGAGTTGGCTGCAATATAAAAATGTTGGTCAGCACAATTATTCATTTGATTCATCCTAAAAGAGAAGCAAATGATGAAATGTGATCCATACTAATACAAAAAATCAATTTCTGCTTCCAGGCATTGCTAAGCCTATAATACCAGTACTCAATTTGCTTACAAAGGGGAAAATGTGGTCGGGAGGGGGTAAAAGAACTAAAGCAAATTTCTGCCTTACATGCCAATCAGAATGGCTATCAGGAAGTGTAAATAAGGAAGTGTATAATTATTCCTTTAACAACGACTATTTGCTTAGTATCAAGGAACAATATTTATTGGTACAAATTTGCAATGTTCTCTATAAAAGCTCATGCACTTTTACAAGGCAAAGAACACAGCGAACAGTGTAGAGTACACCTAAGCTAAGTATATACGGTATGTGACTAACTCAGAAACCGCCTGCATAGAAACCATTGGCACCACCGTCACCTAAAGAAAGAAAGAAACTGATAAAATAAAATCTAATTGTTCTAGGCAATTCAATAAATACTTTCCTTTTCAGAAATTTTAACATAAGAAATGTGCTTAATATGAATGCAATTTGTTGAATATTTAAAACCTAGCGCTGCGGTAAATCATTAAATAGAAAATATTCATATAAGAAGCAACCAACATTTTCAGTTACTCTTCCTGAGTCATGTGTAAGCTCTGTGCAAATGGTGAGTTGGTCTGCACTGGGTTCAAAACAGTCCCAAATGGCGTCCAATATGCTAGTCATTTAACCCAAGCCACTGCTGTCTTTCTCCTGAACGCAGGCAGCAGCTTCCTAACTGATACACAGGATCTCTCTGTGCCACTCCTGTCCCCCCAATTCATTCTCCACACAGAGACTAGAATTATCTTTTAAAAAACATAGTTTGTTCAAGTCACTCTCATACCAAAAGTATTGCGTGGTTTCCGAGCACATGTACTATAAGCTTCAATTTCTTATCATAGTTTTTAACAATCTTTATTTATCTTGGCAAAAGTGCCACCCTTTCAGATAAACCCTCACTGATCACTTTATTAAAATAGGTACCAAGTTTCCACACATTGTACTCCACCAGGAAATAAACAGTGATTCCACTGAATTGATGTTAAGACTACCACTGAGATGGTCTGATCTCTTCATGCCTCTGAATCAATGGGCAAAGAAGAGAGTTAAAAGCTAGCTAGAGTAACTGGTCCTAGCTACCAAGGAAAAATGGGATTACTACTGCACAACGTGGGTAAGAAATGTCTCAGCACTATCACTGGGCCTTTTATTGTGAAGATCAATGGGAAACTACAAGCCACAACTACTAATGGTCCAGTCCAGGAATTAAGATTGGGGCCACCCCACCATGTAAGGATCCATGACCAGCTGAGGTTCTTCCTGGATGCAAAAGGAATCCAGGATGGGTAGCAGAAAAAGTAGAGCGATAAACATCTGAAGATATGACTGAACAGAAACATTTTGCCTGAAGAACTCTATTCAAGTCTTTGTACAAATGTTGGACCACTGCAGAAATGCCTTGACAACCTTATCTAAAACAAGTTTCAACTTCCCAATGTACTGTTTTGTTTCCCTTCTTTGTGTTTATTGTGTTGCTATCTGAAATTACCTTATTTATTTGCTCATTTACTTTCTTATATGCTTGCGTATTAAAATGCAAACTCCACAGAGAGATAGAAGAATTTCAGACAATACTTGTTGAATAAAAAAATGGACTTTGGATTCATTAGGAATGAGAATAGAATCAGGATCAAATGTTGTTTCCCGTACTTTTTAAGAGCTGGATGAGTTTGAATTATTTCACCACCATGAGTCTATTATGTACACAAGATGTAGTTTTGTGCTGAATGCCATCAATAAGCCCAGTGTAGCACAAAACTTTTAAGACTTTTTCTCTCAGTTGATAAGCATTCTTCTAACATTCGCAGAAATGCTCCCCTGGTCTCAGAACATTTCCATCTGTTATATATTCCAGAGTCCAATTTTACTTGTGTGTGTGTTTTTTTGTTTTTTTCATTACAGAATAGAAAGGTGAGGAGCCAAGGATTTAGCTCAGTGGCACAAGCTCCTGCCTGTTAAGCACAAAGTCATGAGTTTGATCCCTCATCCAAAAAAAAAAAAAAAAAAGAAAGTTGAAATTTGTCTCCTACCTTTTCCCATTTTAAAAAGTTTATTAGAGTGAATTATTAATCAATTATAAATATTCAATCACCTTGTATTCCTGAGTGAAACACACTTAATAATCCACTAATATGCTCCTGGACTTTAGGTTGTTTAATAATTAGCACTGATATTTTTTATAGTACAAAGTACTTATCAGTGGTTTTAAACATTTTAATTGAGTATCACTATACCTAAAATAATAACTGTCAATAAGTTTATATTTCAGAAATTCCATATTATACATAATTATTAAGAAAATTATTAGTACCAAATAGGAAATTGTTTAATGATTTACATCATTTAAAACTAAACATAGGGCTGGGGATTTAGCTCAGTGGCATAAGTGCCTGTCTTGCAAGTGCGCGATCATGAGTTTGATCCCTGGTACCAAAAGAAAAAGAACAAATTAAACACAAAGCCTTTCGGTGTAAAGATGGCTGTCATTTAAAAAAATGTGACCTTACTCTCTATTTTTGTCCTTCTGACATCATTTTACTGAATCCCAGAGCATAAACTATGTTTCTTGAATGATCCTTGAATTAAAAGAAAAGGACATTTAGTTTTACAGACCTTCAGTAATAAAGCTATAGCTAAGAAGACATTCTCTGCATGGATAGAAAATCGTCCATAGACGATTTTATTTTGCCAGGGTCTATCTTCCTAAAATTTAATTACCTCATATTTTTTTCTTTTCTTTATTTAAAGTAGTCTCTAAATACACACAAGCATTCTTAAACTGCTAAACTGTATTACAAGGGTATTCTACTTTATAATTAGAAACTATAAAAACAGGATAGATCTAAAAATTGTATTTTACTCCTACCACTGAGTATGTTTTTTGAATATTCTACTCTAATCTGGATACCTCAATATAAAAAGATTATCCTTCTAATGTGTCAAATTGTTTTCCATTTTATATTTTAAAAGGTTAGTAACCTTAAAATAAAGTTAGCAAACATAAAATAATTAAAATGACTTTCACTATGCAGAATATCAACAGATGACTTATATCTACTTATGTATAATTTTATTCCTGTTCTTTATAATTTTTCTGTCATTAAACATTCTGCTTCAATTTATATCTCATTAAATTCCCATACTGAAAACAAAAGAACATAATAGTAAGAATTTTATGATTGTAAGTTACATTTCTGTTATCTATACCTGGATGAAATCATGTTCCCCTTATCAGTATCTTGTCAAAATTCTCTCTGACCTTTTTATTAACTCCTTTCTCTCTCTTTCTCTTTCTTTCTCTCTCTCTCTCTCTCTCTCACACACACACACACACACTCACACACACACACACACAAGCACACACTCCTTCTCATTTACTTCGCAGTATTTTGTTTTCTGTGGAAACCCTAGGTCCTTAGCTTTAATGTCAGAACTGGACTTGACAAGCAATTAAAACAAACAATTTCCACTCATCACGGTTTGCCAAATTAGTCATCTGCCATCTGCCCCATCATCTGGCTCTCCTTGAGGTCTTGCTGTGATTCTGGACGCACTTGCTCAGATTAGGAGGGACAATGCAGACCTCCACGCTGGGGAAGTGCCAGCGGGCGCTAAACATGTAAACACTAGCAAACATCTTCCTTCCTCAGACTATCAGCCTCACTACTGCTACCCTCCCTCCCCCAAGTGTAATCCAGCGGGGCCTGATTCTGATGCAGTGGCACTGAGAGACCTTTGACCTCCATGGTAATTAAAATGCCAGTTTGTGGGATATTTTTTCCAGTTGGATATATTTAACAAAATAAAATATAGACTTGATATTCCTAATATGCTGCTATGCTCAACAGCAAGACTGATTTCTTAACCACTGATAAACACTAAGAAATGTTCGTAGAGCCTACTGGTTTTAGAGCAAGACATCCGTTTTCACTCTAGGTTTTAAGTTTATTTATATTTTTTTATCAGGACATACCAGTAAATATTTACATGTGCAATGGACAGATTTAGGGGCAGTCATGCTGTAAAGGTAATGGAGATATCTGAGGAAAAGCAAGAAACACACACTTCTGTTGCCCCCGGCATCTCTTCCTTTGAGGCACCTATAAGCTGCAACTGTGAAAGCACAGATGCACAAATCCATAGGGCGTCCTTCCGGCCACAATAACCCCAGGCCAGCGGGCCTGCCTGGCCACCAGCATGTGGACTACATTTTACACCTGCCGCTGTCTTGATCGGTGTCTGCAGCCATGAACCTGCCTGACAGGAAACAGAAGCCTCTGCCCCAGTCTCTCTGGTCATCCATCCAAACTGCTCCTTCAGGGCCACGGTGTGCAGGTAACATTCTTTCAAATGCAAAATCCCTGCCAAAGTCTGCCTCGGGGTGAGAAAAAGGGGTGAAGAAGACTATTTTGCTAAAGACCATTTAGTGTGTCTTTATTTAGATAATCTACATGGAAAGCCTAAAGTGAGATGTCCTTTTAACAAAGGATTTTGAGATGTTTGAGTAGCCAATTCTTGGACACATTACCCTCACCTTATTCAAAGTGAATATAGTCTGCATCAGAAAATGCAGCCTGTCATAATTTATTTTAAATTGTTCTCTCATAATCTAAACTTATTTTTTAGAAATGAGATTCTATAATCTCCTGTATGTTAATCCCTCTAAAACAGATTTAGATGAGTGGTAGATGCTTATTTTTACAACACAGTCATACTTCCAAAGATAAGCACAATCAATTTCAAAGTATTAATTGTAACTGAGTGTTTGATTAGAAGATAGCAATCACTAAAGCACTATCGCTCATTCTCATGTTCTCTTGTGCATTTATTCAACAAATGTTCATTGGACAGCTGTGATATATGGGATACGAGACTAAGATGAAGGATAAGATCTATGTCTCAAATGTATTATATTTTGCATTTTAAGAGAAATATTATGTAAAACTTTTAGAAATAATTTAGCTAAATTCTATTAAAGAAAAATAATATTTCTGATGTTGATACACTGCCACTAGCCAACATTCATAATCAAGTGAAAATTCATCTTATCTACAATAAAATATAGGGAATAATGTCCCCTAACCCAAAATAAAACTCTGCTTATTTTAGAAAAGGTAGGCATCTCTTGTGAGAAACATTTTTCCAGAAGGTTTTTCCTAGTAGCAGTAGTACATGGTATTACCAATCTACTCAGAAGCATATCTGAAGAAGTACCACGACATTCTTTAAAAACAGTACTCAGGTTCCTACTTCCCCGCCTACATGGGTAGTGACAGAAATTCTTAGTACTTTCTAGGTACATGGCCATTCAATCCTGATAGAAACCATACTAAGAACAATTATAACTATCACTTTTTACACATAACCATACTAAGAACAATTATAATTATCACTTTTTTACACAGAAAAATTTAAATAATATAGCCAGAGAATTAACTAGGGGCAGAACTGGAAGTCAGTTCTAATTTTAAAATGTACCATTAATTAACTGAATTATTTGGGTTCAATGGTAATACATTTTATTAAAGTAAGATTTCCCATGAACTAGTTAACTATTCATGTGTTAAGGACAGCTTACGGTAAATCAATTTAGAACTACAGGCTTATACTGTTCCTACTCATGCATTTCTTAGAAGTCTGTGGCAGTTGCCTCAAGTGGTAGTCATTAGATTTTAAAACAACAGAAGAGTCTTAAAATAGTCCAATCTCAGCAAGTACAATCCAATTTTATAAGTGAAGAAACTTGGCTCCATGACCCCCTTCCTTTCCTTTGTGACTCACTCTCTTCTCATTTTTTTTTCTACACTGGAAAAAGAAAATAGGTGCAAAAATAGTCAAGTTCCTAAAAATAATATGTTTCAGTTACAAATGGGCTCCCACCAGTGAGCTCATGGAAAAAGCCTGTTCCCACACTCTATGATCATTTTGGTTCTTCGTTGGAAAGGTTTTTCTAGAAAGGTTGATCTATTCCTTCCTTCCAATTTCCTTGAACCTTGAATCTCTCTTCCTTCTCAACTCCTATGCTACCATCCAGTGGGTAAACATAAGCAGTCAACTCCTCCCCCTTTTTCCTTAACCAACAATCTAAGTCACATACAAATCCAGTAGGTGCCACCTGACATGCCACCTGCTGACACCCCCTCTTCCTACTCTAAGTCTCTGTAGTTGGCCTGTGAATACTGCAATAGCTTTTCATGTGATATCGCTACATTTTTCTTTCTTCCCTGAAGTCCATTTTGAACCATTTTGAACCAGATATAAAATGATTTTTATATCATTGAACATTGAAATCAAGTGATTTATTCCCTTTGCTTAAATATGTCCAATGGGTTCCTATACCATCAGAATAAAAATTGCAAAAGTATTTATCTAGACCCAAAAGGCCCTGAGACCATTTGAATCTCAGCTATTTTTCTGGCATCATTTCCTATGACGTTTCACTGATGCACTGAGATCTTGACATAGAACCATGTTTCTTATTTCTGAATGTTACTATAGAAGTTTCAAAAAGCTAAGTACCAACATATGGATTTACCTAGTAGACCTGTCGCAGACCCGCATTGGCACTTTGAGAGGTGCTGTTCCAAAACATTACACTTACTATCACTGCCTCCAGCCATATTTTATCTTTACTTAGAACGTAAACTTCATGAGGGCAAAGATTTTCTTTTGTCTACTCTTATATATATAACAGTGGAGCACTTGCAACTACAGCCCTTTAAAAATAGCAAGATAAATTTATAATGGATGGGTGGATGGATGGATGGATGGATGACTACCAAAGTGTAAGCCTCCGGCACTGCCCTCCCAGCACTGAGCCAAGTCATCAGCAAACAATAACCACAGGCCCCAGGAGCTTGCTTGTTGGGGGTAGTTTCTTATTCTGGTGTCCTTATTTCTCCTTGTTATCAAAGTATTTCAGAACTCTGTGATGTCTCAGCATATCTGTTCTTCGCACTCGTCTTTCAAAACTGCTCTCTTTCTCATCGATGATTTGTAAAATCCTGGGTGATTTGACCCCCTCAATCTTATAACCAAGGAACCTGTTCCCGGTGTATACTTCCCGACCCTCAAGACTTATCCAGCCCACACAGGCTTTTAGAGTGTCACCACTAGGGGGCCTGATCACCCTTGCCTTTCTCTCTCTCTCTCTCTTTCTTTGTTTTTTGCCTTTGTCATAATGGAATTTGTTAGAAACCCCCTCTGCTTCATTCAATTTCACATTACCCTGGTATCATGACAATAGTGCTTGTTTCCTGTGGCCAATATATCTGACTTTCAGCACAAGAATTTAGCTGAGGTAAGAAACTGCTTACTCAATGTGCTAGTTTTTATTTATTTATTTATTTATTTATTTTTAGGCTGGACTCCTAATGACACTGATGTTCGACAAATCTATTATCTGGAATGGCCACTGGCTGAGAATTGTCTGGCTGGGTTTTATTCTAGGCTTTGCCTTCTGCCAGTGTCACACTGTTTTTAAACCCAATGTTAAATAAATAGCCAAATACACAAGTACTAAACATTGT
>PVJX010044173.1:0-13298 GCA_004027295.1 Dolichotis patagonum
AAGAAAGTAACTCAATTTTCCTTTAGGATATTCAATTTTATAAACTAGTGTGATTGTTTCCTGGTTGAGGTTATGTAATCTGGGTTGGAATTGCATAATACTCTAGATTTTTTTGTTTTTTCTTGAAAATGTCTGTAAATTGGAATTTTATGTGCAAACATTTCTCTATACTAATTAATTTGAATAAAGTGACTAGCAAAACATTTGCAAAAATAACTTCAGAATAATGCTAGCAGTTTCATGCTGCACCGTATCAAAAGTGGGCAACTCTTAAGAGTATTGTTAACATGGCTCAGGGAAGTAAGATTGTCACAGTGAGTAATGTGTAGACTCTCAGTTGCTCTGTGTCAGTTTAATCATCTGTTACCCTTTACTTAATGGCTATGTAGTCATTGAAACTTCTCGCAGTCAGTTACTACATTGGGAGTTGCACAATGATCATATTCTATTTATTGGTTTTGTTCTAACTTTTTTGAGTTGGGTGGTTAATTGTAATTCATTATTTTTCAAACTTTTCAGTGCTTTCTAATACAGCATTTAGTGCTACGTAAGTTCCACCTAAGATTCATTCATATTTTCATATATAATATTTTCATAATTATTCAGTTCAAATATTTAATGAGTGCTGTTTTTTCTTCCTGAGTGTATTAGTTATTTCCAAGTACTAGATTTTTTTTTATACCCAGAATCAAACTCAGGACCTTGCACTTGGTCAGGCAGGCTCTGTGCTACTGAGTTATATCCCCAGTCCTTAGATGTTTCTTGCATCAAACATTGCTTTGTATATTGCTATATTGTGTATTAGGTGCCTACACATTTAGAAATATTATATTTATCTGAAAAATTATTCCTTTTACCTTTAACGTCATGCCAGAATAAGTAGTGATTGTGTTCAATATTTAGTTCTTTGATGTTTGTGTGATTTCTAAATTAGTCTTCATATTTATTTTGCTTTTTATCATTGAATTGTGCATAGTTACCATAGTCTCCATTTACCATTCCTCTTTTTTAGATTTAGTTTTCCACTTTTTCAATCACATCTTTTTATAAAATTATTCTAATTATTCTAATGAAAAATTTTTATGATCACTACATTTTTATGTTATTCTTAAGCAATGATTTTGCTAAGATAAAACTCCAAGTTTTAAGGGTTTTTTAGCCATGAGACTTTGGGAATAGTATTTTAATCCCTGTAC
Organism: Dolichotis patagonum; assembly: GCA_004027295.1. NCBI lineage: Eukaryota > Metazoa > Chordata > Mammalia > Rodentia > Caviidae > Dolichotis > Dolichotis patagonum. The sequence continues at coordinate 1,197 of PVJX010044173.1, forward strand.
TCTTCAGTTTTCTCAACTGTAAAATGAAAACATTCCTGCTTTATGCAATTATTATGAGTATTATGTTAGTTAAATTAGCTAACTTTTGAGGTAAGTGCCATGCAAGTGTTAGTTAAATAAAAACAAAATACATAAATACGGTGAGAGTTGTTTGCTCTTATCCCTTGAAGATAGCCAGTCTTCAGTTGTTTACCTTTACTATACTTTTGAAAACTCTGTGGTTTATTGAATTGCCTTTCCTTCATAGGAAACTTGCTTGGCTTGCTGTAGTATTTAAGATGAATACTTCATCATTGGTTTGCTGGGTTTTCATTGCATTCCATGTGTGCTTCATTTCTGTTTATAATGTTTGGTACTTGGCATGCATTGACAACTGGGAATTCATTTCCTTCCTCAAATTGGGGAAAGTTTTGGCCACTTCACTTTTTTATATTTTCTATCATTCCATGTATTGTCTATTTGTGGAAGTCTGGATAGATATATGTGGGATTTATTTATCTCACCTTGTGTGTCTCAGCTTCACTTGATATTTTGTATTTTTTACCACTCTGTACATTACATAACTGTGACATGGCCTTCCATTTATGTAAGTATCGGTTTAGCTGTGCTCATAAACAACCTTTGGAGTTTGCAATCTCAATTATACTTTTTATTTATACAAGTCCCATTTGTTTTCCAAATTTTCTTGAGCTTTCATGATAAAATCTCATTTGTCAGTGAAAGGTTTCCTCATTAGGTTTTTGATTTTTGAGTTGTGAGCTCATCTTCAGTGGGGATTAGATGTATGTTGGATTTATTTATCTCACCTTCTGTGTCTCAACTTCACTTGACATTTGCTATTTTTTACCACTCTGTATGCTTTGTGAGAACCCTATACAGAAGTGTAGACTAAAGTTAGTATGTGTTAAAGTGAGTATGTTTCCCAGAGGTGTTTTGAATTTGCTTCATCCAGGTATTTCTAGTGATGTTATGCAGTGATGCAGCCATCAATAAAATTCATCTTAATTCTCGGCTGAAAATTTCCTGGAATACATAGTAGGAATAAGAACGTCAGCATTTCTCTTGTAAGAAGCTCAAAATACAAATAAACACAAAATACAAAGAAATTACAGAGTGAGAAAAGATAATATCAAGTAGGTAGAGAGATCTTTTGCAAAAGGGAAGGGAGAGCCAAGAGAGCAAGGAAGGAGATGAAAGAAAGAATTAAGAAGTGTGATATACGTGAACCAGTGCCCCAAGATGAATGTAATCATTATGTACTGCAAACGTGTGCTAACAAAGTGAAATTTTTCTGTAATAAAGAACTTCAGTTCATGTAACAAATACTCTATTATAAAATTTTCAACCTGACATTTCATTTCCCATCTAGATCCCAGATCCAGACAGACAAGCTTCCTGGTGTTTTTCTGAGTTGGTGGGTGAATTTTTTTTCTGTTTCTCACTTTCACTAAGGATATAACCATTTGAGTGACTGTGTTCCAACAGGTGACAACACACAAGTTCGTGTCATACTCTTTTGGTTATTTTCCTATGTTCTACTCCTTGATTTTTAATTCCAGTAAATATTTGATGTTGTTATTATTTTAGGATTTCAATTCTGCCATTTCATCAATAGGTGGTGCCATAGTATTATAATTTGAATTCTGTGAAAGAAAAAGAACTGTGTCACAGCTGTAAGCATCTCAGATTTTGTAGATGCTTTGGTTGTTGCTTTTGCACCCCAAGAAAAATTAATTTTAGAGTAAAGAAAATGTAGATGGTTAAAATTGTATTGCCAAACAAATGTGACTAGATCTTTCTAATGTATAATTCTAGAAACTGTACAACTTTTATGTGCTATTATGTCTATAAAGCAATTAATAAACAAAATAATATTTATAATAGGTAACTATATGTTGTAACAACTAGAGATTTGTCTTAATACTTTAGACTGTGACATTCTCATTTTATATTTTTAAAAATATTGTTGCATATTTGTAAAAAGAAACCTCCATTTATTTTCATTTCAAGAGAACAAAGACAATACCTAATAGCTTCTTGTGTTTCTTTTTTGATAAATGCTATTAAATATAACATTGGTAACAGTTCTTCCAAGAGACCCCCTCGTAGTTAAGTTTACCAGAAAAACATTCTAGCGATTCCTTCCATGTGGCAGCAAGTCATCTGGGGAGAGCTTAGGATAGGTACCCCACACACCCTGTCCTGAAGAGAATTACACTGGACTCTCACATTCCTAGCTCTGCCTTCCATTTACTAGGTGAATGGAAAATGCTCTTAGCTCAAGTGTAGTTGTCAAAGTCACAGCGAGGTCACAGAAGGTGGTGGTGATGAGAAGTTGGCACAAGCGACTGACAGAGCAATTGGTTCAAGACTTCTTGTGATTATCCTTAGGAGTTTGAGAAGCAGTAAGCTTTTCCAAGCTATTAGTCCTATGTTGTTGATCTGGATAGTCTGAAAAAAGAACATTTGAAAATAATACAGTTCTTGAGTAACACTAAAACTGTAAAGGTCTCAAACATCAAGAATGAAATAATGTATTTAGAACTATTTGGATCAATTAGAGGGGCAGGACAACAGATGGAAAATTAACTTTCAAAGTACAAAAATAATATATTTTGGAGCTGAAATGTAAGTTAAGAGATACATGTTAAATGATGCAATTATCAATACATTAAAGACATTTTATTAATAAACTAGGAGATATTCTTAAAATGATTTTATTTAGTCTGGTTTTTTTTTTGAAGGCAGTAAAATACAACAGAACAAGACAGAAGAAAACCAATCAAGACAATGCAGTGACATTGGTACAGAACTTCACAGCAGGTTACCAGGATAACAGTAATAGGTACCATAGTATATCTCGTTATCTTCACTATAGTTGTCCTTTCAATCAGGTATAGCAAAATCAAACCAAATACAGAACATCATAAAACCTGTCAAAAAAATATATTGAATAGAGCAAAACAATTAATCAGAACAAAGCAAAACAGTGATAACAATATTTATCTTCAAAGAGATGGTAGAAGGAAATCCCCCATACTTGCTGTACTGCATACAGTCATCCTCCCAGGAGATGCCCAGACCTCTGGCTCCCATTTGCTAACGGGGCTGTGGGGGAGGATATTTGATTCTCAGCCCATGCGCCTGTAGGCTCATGGGTGCTTACCCAGAAGGCAAGCAGGTTCCTTTGTTGCCCAGCACCCTAAGTTCCACCATGGCACAGATCTTGCTCCCTGGGTCGCCCACCGCTCGCTTGTGTGAGCCACGGCCTTTTTTTTTTTTTTTTTTTTGAGACAGGGTCTTGCCATGTAGTTCAAACTGGCCTTGAATTCACTATGTAGCTCAGGCTGGCCTCGAGCTCATGGCTATCCTTCTGCCTCGGCCTCCTGAATGTTAGGAACACAGGCATGCACTGCAACAATCAGCTGAGTCTTTGGTTTGTATTGTTTTGTTTAATTTTGAATGTATAACTCTCACAGCATATTTCTATGGTTCACAGAAACATTTAAAAATCAGTTATCAGACTTATTCTCATTCATTCTTGTTATATCACAGTGACAATGCCCATTTCACAGTTCAGAAGATAAACTTTCAAAAGTTAACACAGAAAGTAAATTATGGAGCCCAGACTAAAAGTGATAGCTCACAATTATGTGCTCTTGCTTGTTGCACAATGTGGACTGGACAAATTAAATTTTAATTATAACTATTTACTCTACAGTAGACTAAGTGAGGAAGTTTAGCAAAAATGGCGATACTTTCTAAATTACTACAAATATTAGTTTTAGTAAATTGTGATAATAGAAATTATTTACCCTATCCTCTCCACAAATTGTGGCCATATTTGTATGTCTTAAGGTTTAGTTTGGTTGGGTAGAATCTCTGTTATTTCCAGATATGGCATTTCTTTCTAAAAAGTAGTAAGTAAGGAGTGAGAAATATAATTTTAACTGGAACAAGAATAAGTAGGGAAACCCAAGATTTATTTTTGTTAATATTCCCATGTACAGTATACTCTCCTAAGGATTGTTTACATTCTTTACCTATGTCTTAGTGACTTTCCTCTTTGCTGAGACAGCCACAAGTTAAAAGAAGATGAGATTTATTTTGAGTCACAGTTTGTAGAGGTTTTAGTCCATAGCCAGCTGGCTCCAAGGCAGGTGTCGTGGCAGAGGGGCATCACAGAGGAGAAATAGTCCATAACAAAGCAAGCAGGAGGCAGCAAGCAGTGAGCCTGCTTCCTTTTCTGACCCTTTATATACCATTCAGGCAAAAAGCCTATGGGCTAGTGCCATCCACCAGGGTGGACCTTCCATTATCCACACCCAGCACTATGGTAAACCAATTTCGTTATCATACATCCTTAATCCCAGTATCACATACCCTAAATCAGTGGTGGGGATCCTATTAGAGCTTTCAGTGATATGAATGGCCTGATGTGGCGTGCATGTCATAGATTTACCACCACTGCCCTAGAACCAGCCACCTCTGAAAAATTCCACCTATGAGTGCATGAGACTTTGGGGGAGGCATCTAGATTTAAGTCATAGAATTCCACTCCTACCCCTAAAAGACCCATGGCTTTGTCTATCTCTAAGAGTTGCCAAAATCCTAACAGTATCAGCATCGCTAAAATGTCTCTGAGATTTAAAGAAAACTCTTAACTGTGAGCCCTGTACAAATGAAAAGAAAGTCAAACACTTTCAACCTATAGTAATACAAGAAAACATTTCTATTCCAAAAATCAGGGGATAGAATGGAATGAACCAAGGCAAGCCCAAAATTTACCAGTGGGATCATTAAATCATGTAGTTCCCTGTCTAGCATCCTGGGCAATCTTTGGCCAAGATGTGAATTACAAAGGGTTTGGGTGGCAGCACCCCTATGGCACGGCAGGAGGCTGCAGTTCTCACAGCTTCTCCCTTGGGCTGGCTTTGCTCATTCCTTGTAGCTTTCCTCAGATAATCCATGTTCTGGCTTCTCCAACCTTCTGAGGTCTCCAGTGCACCTTTGGCTTCACACTCACAGCTTCACACACTGCCCTCTCGGGGGCACACTGTCTGGCCTCCCAGGCCTCCTTCTGAAATCTAGATGGAAACCTTCCTGGCCTCAAAACTCTTGCATTCTACATGTGCCTAAACCCAGCATCATGGAGATGATGGCAAGGTCAGCTGCCAGCTGAAGCAGTAGCCAGGCTTCCATCTCTCTTGGCTGTAGGGGTCAAGTGCCTGGATTGCTGGACACTGTAAACAAAATCCGTGGGAACAAATTCCCTAGGCCACCACCACTCTGGAACATGGTTCTCTTTTCAAAGAAAAGTCTTTCACCTTTACAATTTTGAGGCTGCAAAGTGTACAGTCCTGCTGGTTCTTGTGATACCCTCAAGCCATCCTTTCTCTTGTCCAATTCCAAATACATGACTTTTTATTGCTAATCTCACAACCAAGTTCTTCTCTGTTTCATCATGGCAGGCCAAACTTTTCTGGGCTTTCTTTCTGGCCAAACTCAAAACTTTTTAAATCATTCTGGCAAACCATTTGTTCTCGATTCTCAATACAGATCTGGCTGAAAAGCCCCCAGTAGAAGGCATGGCACTGCCTCAATATTAGACTGCCTTAGAAGTTCTTCCACCAGCTTAATTAACCCACCACACTTAGTCTCAGTCTCCTGCAAAGTCTCTGGGTTTGAGAAAAATGCAGATAAATTTCTGCAAAGCATGACAACATGATCTGGAGTCTAATAGCTAACAGAGTCCCCCTTCCCAACTGACACCTCTTGAGCCTGGTCTTTTTCAGCCGCTTTGCAGGCAGTGTTCTGGTTTTCTGGGCTCCCATCAAACTTGCTCACAGCATTCCAGGGCTGCGTCTGCAGCCAGCATCTCCAGACTTTTCCAAACTTTTCCCACAAGCCATTTCCAAAAGCTTCTGATCTACATGGTCAGGTAGACCATGGGTGTGTGATACTGGATTAGTTTGCTGATTGTTGTATAGCTGGGTGTAGTTTCAGAAACAACTCAAAATCTGGTATCAAAATTTATAACCAGTGTATGATTACTAGAGAAGCAGATTTAATGTAAGATATATATATATATCCCGTATAGAATATATATCCCATATATATCCCATATAGAAATTATATATAATTTATAGATATTATATACCTTACATATCTATCTATCTATCTATCTATATTATAAGTAATATGTGAGGATTCACAAAATAGGCTTAAAATGGCCATCCACAGAGTCAGGTGTGGAAGAATGCAAAAGGGCTGTCTGTACACTGGGGATCCTAAGGGTCCAATCAAATGTCTAATCCCCAGGCCTACTGTAATGTCCTGATCTGTGTCAGGAGGCCAAGGGGTCTGCAATGGAAGGCTGAAGAGTCTGTGCTGGAAGCCAGGAGACAATGCCTGAGTGGAAGTCTGGAGCCTGGAGGCTCTGGAGGAACAGGAGTGAGCCTTAACTTCATCCTTTTGCTTTCATTCCATTCAGCTACAAGCCCACTGGTTTGTGCCACTCACACAACGTGGGTCTTCTCTCTTTAGTAAATTCCTTTGGCTGTACACAAAACTATGCTGATCCAATTTAGCATTTCTTACTCAAACTGACACAAAATTTGGAAATGGCTTGTGACACAAAATTATCATGATCTATTTTTGCAAGAGATAATGTGTGAATTTGCCCTTTATTTTTCACATTAAGGAGGTGAATGATGATTTTTTAAAAGGAAGATTGCTTTTCTTTTTTTACTTTGTCTTTATATTTTTTGATAGTAGAAAGCATTTGAAAGTAGAAGCATTTGAAATAATATAGTCCTTCATTGTTTTAGTTATTTTCTCATTGCTGAGGCAAAATACTTGACACCCACAAGTAAAAGGAGGAGAGATTTATTTTGGCCCACGGTTTGTGGAGACTTCAGTCCATAGATAGCTGGATCCAAGGCAGGGTAGCATGGCAGCAGGACATGGCAGAGTAGACAGTTTGTATCATGGTAGGCAGGAAGCAGAGATGGATCAAGGGAGTAGGCAGGATTTATGCTTCCAGGCTACACCCCCAGTATGTATCATTATACATTATGTATTTCTTGAAAATATGGTTTGAATTTTTGAAAGTTATTGAATAATGACTGCATCAATACTTTTATTTGCAAGCCACAGAAAACTCCACTTGAAGTGATTTAAAAAATTAACAAATACAGTTAACATGACAAGAAGCCCTGGAATAGGATAAAACTCAGGATAGGTTGATCCAGTGTCTCATCAAAGTTATCAGGGTCCTATATTTTAATGATCCTTTCCTCTAGTGGTTTAAATTTGTGTTTCATTGTAAGGCTGGTTTCTCTGGCGTCAGCTCCCTCAGCCACATACAGTAAGATAAAGACAATATCTCCCCTCAGCCTGTGAACAACTGTTTTTTCTTTTAATATGGGCAAGATAGTTTATATATCTTCCCACCTCCACCTCTTGTTAGGGTATTGTTATACTGTGATTGGCTTAGGCTTGAAGTTAGAAACCAGTCAACAAATTAGAAGACAGTTTTGGAGGTTGGACCAGGTTTCCCAACCATCTTGTTACAAGATGCCAGAAGGGTAGAACTAGACTTTGAGGACTTAACTACAACAATTTTTACAAACTTCCGAAAAGAAAAGGTTGAGGAAAATAATATAGCAGACATAATTTTTAGTATTTTTCTGCTGAAGATTCATTCATATGTATGAGAAAGGTGTTGTTAATTCTTCATGAATATGTATGAAGAAGATGATGTCAGTTCTTGTCTTCCCCTTGACTTTCATGCCCAGACTTTGAAGTCCTCTCCTTGTTGCTCATGGCTGTCTGTTTGGTTTGCCATGCAACCTGTGATATACTGGATGGCTTAAATGACAGAAATTTATTTTCTCATAGTTCTGAAAGTTAAAATTCCAAGATCAAGATGGTGTTGGGTTTTGTGTCTGGTGAGACCTCACTTCCTGGGTTTTGGATGGCCCCCTTCTGTCTGTCTTCACAAGGTCTTTCCTCTGTGCATGCACGGAGAGAGCACACTTTCTCTCTCTTCCTTTTCTTACAAGATTACAAATTTTATCAGGTTAGTGGTCTATCCTCATGACCTCATTTAACAGTTAATTATCTTCTTAAAAGTCCTGTCTCCAAATATAGTTATCTTGAGGGTTAACAACTTCCACATATGACTTTTTGGGGACACATTATACTCCAAGACAATGGTATTGAAAGTCTCAAAATTACAAGCAAGTCTTTTGTAGGATATCACTTATTTTGAGTTCATTTTATGATTCTGTACAAAGAAATTCAAGTTATGTGTCTGTGGTGGCAGATGTCACAAATGTGATGGTATACTCTCTTCCCTGTGACTTCTCTGGTGGATGTGATTTCAATTTACTCCATGATTTTCCCTTTGATTACATAAGGCTTTCTCAATCTAATGTTACTGTACGTGTTAACATGTAACAGTTACTGAGCATGGTTCTTAGCTTGGAAAGTCTAATGGTCTACATTTAGTAACACTGAGGTGTCAGAACAGTCATCCCATGAAAAAGCTTTTCATGGGATCAATAGTATTAAAGAAATGACAATGCTAGTATGATTCTACTACAGATAAACTGCCAATAGCTTTCTTCAGGAAGGCCTGAAAAACATTACATTTACCAATTTGCTAAGAAATTCCTCTATGATTGGAAGAGGTATAATCATTTGAAGAACCTCAGCAGTATCCATCTTCTGTCAGTAGGGGGTGAAGGTAGCTGGTTGTGTTGCAGAGTGGAAATTCTTAGTGACAAAAGGAATGTTACATACCAGGATGGCAGAGGTCAGGAAACAGACTGAAAGACTCAGAAGCAAGATAAACATAATTACTGAAATTAATACCAAAACTGGAACTGCATCTAGGAGGAATCTAGAAGATTCCTGACCTGCAGGAATCTTGGGAGATTTCATAAGGGCAAGACTGATGATCAGCGGCTACAGGTCAGGTTTTCTAGGAAGAGAACAGTGTTTATTCAGATATGCTCCAAGGATTAAAACTCATAAAACAGAAAAGGAAGAAAATAATATCAGGCAAGGGAGACACACGTGCAGGCGGGGCTGCTCCCACGGTGAACTGTGAACAAGATGGTCTTTGAGCATCACTGGGGTTGAGCTTAGATGGCTAGGTCTTCATTTCCCACAGTAGTCAATATAGTAGATCACCATAGACACATGTCAAGTCAGGGCTTCTCAGAAATAAAAGTCACAGGAAGTATAAAAATTTAACTCACTTTCTCTAGAAATAGATATGTTATGGGATATTGCTTGAAATGATTATAAGGCATTTGGTTGGATGCTGATTATGAAGACAGGTACAATTCCACTGCCAACAAACTGGAGACTCAAAAACTGGTGGTGTGGATTCCAGCCTGAGTCTAAATCTAAAGTCTTAGAAATAGACTTTCAGGGGAAGATGAGCTCCCACCCCAAGCAATCAGATACAAAGGAAATTCCATCTCCTTCCGCCATATTTTCTACTCATGCACTCAGTGGTTTGAACGACGTGACTCACACTGGTCAGGGCCATCTTTCTTACTTAGTTTATCAATTAAAATGCCAATGTATTCTGGTATCACCCCCATAGATACAACCAGAAATAATGCCTAACAGGATGCCTTGGTGTCCTGTGGGCCAGTGAAGTTAACATACAAAATAACCTATCACTGGGTGTGACCAGGGGTGAGGCAGGTGACCTTGAGCAATGACATTAGCACTGTGGAGTAGCTGCAAATAACATTAGTGGAGGGGTTTGATGGCATAGAGACCACAAGCAATCAGTTACTTACAGGCTCATATCAAAACCCTAGTGGTGGGCTGGGGATTTAGCTCAGTGGCTTAAGTGTCTGCCTGGCAAGCGTGAGGTCGTGAGTTTGATCCCTGGTACAAAAAAAAAAAAAAAAAAAAACCCTAGTGGTGAGTGAAAAGTGACAGTTAAACTGCATCTAGTGGAAGGTTTTAAGTCACACTCAGACACTGATTGTAGTCTGCAATCTAGGTCAATGATTCTACTAATGTTGACGATAGAGGAGCAATGCTTATTTTTGTGCACTGCATTTTTGAGGAGGATTTATTTGAGACTATAGTATGTGCGCTTTTGTTGGCAATCATGCCACAGCTGCAGAACTGTGCAAGTCCTTGAGTGATTATGCATCAGGAAAATGGGATTGATCATTTTGTGTCCCATGTACAGACAGCAACTTGCTTTCTGGTTTCACAACTCAGATCAAAGAAGTCACTTCTCAGTATGAGGCTACACACTGTGTTATCCATAGAGAAATGTTGGCTAGCCAAAAAGTGTTGCCTAAAGTTAATATTTTTATTAAAATTATCAATCATTAAAATACATTCCCTTAACTCATTTCTGTTTGTGCAGCTCTGGAAGGAGATGAGTCCAGAGCACAAACATCTTCTCTGATGCATACAAATGAGATGCCTTTCTACAGGTAGATCACTGGCCAGAGTTCTAGAGTTATGAAGATCATTCCAGATATTCCTCTAAGAAAAGCAGTTGCCATTGGCAGCACATTCCACTGACACGGAATGGGTCACAAAACTTGCTTGCTTGTGTGACACACTCAGCCTGCTTGGTGAACACAGTCTATCAGAAAGAGAATATTAACTGTGTTCAAGATGGCAGATAGAGTGGATGCATTCTAGCCAAACTAAAGTATGGAGGGGGGGAAAGACTGAATGTTGGGATTTTTGACTATTTCAAACACTAGCAAAGATTTTGAAAGAGGCTAAGGGAGGGGCTTCTTTTTCCAGTTGGTGCATGAGCACCTGTCTCAGCTTACAAAACAGCTTGAGCAGGGCCCAACCACAGATGACTATCAAACAGAAAAGTGATCGATCTGCAACCAATTTATGAATAAGCCAGATGAATTGACTTTATCCATGCTAAAAAGGGACCAGCTGCTTGAGGTGGTAAATGATAGTCGTGTTAAATGTGTGTTTGTATCCACATGTTCTGGATTAAAGTCAAGGAAGACTATCCTGAGACTGCCACAAAAGCACCAGCAAGCCTCCTTCCATTTCCAGTATCCAGCATCTGTGAAGCAAGATTTTGTGCAGTGATAGTAACCTCAGTGAAATTCTGGAGTAGACTGGACATAAGCAGCACATTTGGGGTGTCTCTCATCACCCCTAGATAGAACTGCATAGCTGCAGTTAAACAAGCTCAGGACTCTCCCATTGATCCTGCATCATGGTGAGTTGCATAATTACAGTGTAATAATAATGACGATAGAAATAAGGTTTGCAATGAATGTGACGTACTTGGTTCATAGCAAAACTATCCTCACCCCAGTCTATGGAAAAACTGTCTTCCACCAAACTGGTCTTTGGGGCTAGAAACCAACTGCCTTACAACATTTATAAGGATCAATGGTATTTTAACCCACAAATGTGTTTCTTAGTGTGTAAATTATACAGGACATGTTTTTAATCTTAATAAAGCATAACATGGAAATTAATTTTTAAAAGTTTAAGACAAATGTTAGTTGGATGTGGTGGTGCATACCAGAGACTGTGGCAGGAGGGTTGGGAGTTTAAGGCTTTGCTGGGCAACTTAGTGAGACAATGTCTCCAAACAACACAAACAAAGAAGAGTGGAGGGCTGTGAATGGATGCAGTATTCCCTGAGTTTAATCCCTGGTACTCACAAAAAGTTAACTCTTTAAGACATATAAAATACATTTTTGTATAATTTCTGGGCCAAAGTAAAAGTACTAACTTCAGGAAATATTGGTATTGGTGTTTATTGATCAACAAAATGGCACAACTATGAGCAAACTGAAAATATTCTAAAAAGCTTACTAAGGGCACAGTAATACCAAAGAATTATAGGGAAAGGTATGGAGATAAACGCAGAAAGTAATAAATTAAAAGCAGTGAATAAAAAAGGTAATTTTTTGGAAGATTGTGTAGAGCATATTGTAGGAGTTCTGAACAAGTTAATGATAAAAGAAGAAATGCAAAAATTATGTTGGAGGAATGATCACCCCAACATTTTACTGAAGAAATAGGCAAGTTCCGTGAAGAATCCTAGGTGCACAGAATGTGCTA
>PVJX010044174.1:0-13431 GCA_004027295.1 Dolichotis patagonum
TCCTCCTCTTCCTCCTCCTCCTCCTGCTCTTCTTCCTCCTCCTCCTCTTCCTCTTCTTCCTCCTCCTCCTCTTCCTCTTCTTTCCCCTCTTCCTCCTCTCCTTCTCCTTTTCCTCCTCCTTCTCCTCTTCCTCCTCCTTCTCTTCCTTCTCCTCCTTCTCCTCCTCTTCCTCCTCCTCCTCCTCCTCCTCTTCCTCCTCCTTCTCCTCTTCCTCTTCCTTCCCCTCATCCTCTTCTCCTTCTCCTTTTCCTCCTCCTTCTCCTTTTCCTCTTCCTTCTCTTGTTCCTCTTCCTTCTCCTCCTTTTCCTCCTCCTCCTCCTTCTCCTCCTGCTCTTCTTCCTCCTCCTCCTTCTCCTCCTCCTCTTCCTCCTCCTTCTCCTTCTTCTCCTCCTCTTCCTCCTCCTTCCCCTCTTCCTCTTCTTCTCCTTCTCCTCTTCCTCCTCCTTCTCCTTCTCCTCTTCCTCCTCCTTCTTCTCTTCCTCCTTCTCCTCTTCCTCCTCCTTCTCTTCTTCCTCCTCCTTCTTTTTCTCCTCCTCCTCATGTTCCTTCCCCTCTGGGCTCACAAGGTCCACAGATGCTTTGATAACCAGGAAGCCCCAGCAGAGACCGTGCAGAGAAGTTGGCCACAGATGCGCCATGGGGGCAAGCATCAACTGCTCCCAGTAAGTTAGTGAGCTCTGCCTTCCCAGTCAGCCTTATATTCTGGAGGGTGAGTTTTGGTGCCAGACACACGACTGCATCTTCCGAAGTCTACAGAAGCAGGGCCTGCATGTTCCTGGCCAGTGTGTGCTCTTCCTGCAAAAGATTCACAAGTAAGTAGAAGAGTGTTCCAGGGGTTTGCTCCTGAATGGTGCGACTGACTTCATCCCCACACCTGGGGACTGGGCTGGGGACCCTGGGCAGAAGCCGGGTTTGCTGCTGACCCCTCGTCACCTCCAGGCCCGTCTGACTTGGTCCACCTGACATCTGACACTGAGGGTGTGCGGCAGCTCACCCTGGGGTGTGATGGTGACATTCAGGTGAGTTAGGGAGTCCAGGAGCCTGGTGGACACCATGGTGTGTGGCTCCGAAAAGTGCTTCCAGGGGCTTTGGTGGGGCAGCCTGCATGGACTGGGTGGGGAGCCCAGTCCCATGGAGAGTTGAGTCACGCTCAACGTGTCCTGCTGGGCCCAGAGCTCCAGGCTTGCTGCCCTTTGGCCTCCAGGCCTTCCCAAGGTCTCAGTAACACCTCAACTGAGTTTCCCCAGCGACTTCCTGCCTCTGAGACCCTCAGACTTAGATGGGGCTCTGCGTGGGGGCCCCAGGGTCACTGGTTGGCAGAGGAGCTGTCCTGGACTCCTCAGCCACCTGCACCGTGCGCTGATCCCAGTACCAAGTTCCCCTCATCTGTCTCTGCACGAACCCTGCTGCTCCCGTCTGTCCCCAGAGCCCTGGCAGATGCGTATGGTCCTGTGTGAGTGGCATCACCCCTGGAGAGACCTCCCCCTCCTCAGTGACGGTGGACTCACTGATGCCCTAGTTTTATTACATAGTATTATAGTATATATTATTAATATTCTATTATATTAATTCCCACCCGAATGAGAGGGGCTGGAACTCAGAGAGCGGGTCACACCCAGCACTCTGCGTCCCTCCTGAGATGTTGACGGAGTTGATCCCCTCCGCCAGAGAAGCTTCACACTCCTGGATGGGCTGAGACCTCTGTTCTGAGATTCCTAACCCTGAGAGAGACAGCAACCTCTGTTTCTCCAGACACCCTCACTTAGGCTTCCAGGGGTGCCTGTGTCTCTTGGAGGCTAGCAGTCACCCCAAGTCTGACTGAACACAGGGACCAGCTGAGTGCTTGTGTCTCCCTGGGAATCCTCAGAGGACCCTAGGCCGGCCTACGCTGCCTGTGCTGCCCTCAGACTCTCCCTGGCCTCCCCAGCCATGCCTGAAGGTTCTGGGGACCCCGTGGGCATGTGTGTGCGTGCGCTTGTGCCTGGGTGCATGTGCGTGTGTGTGTGCATGTGCATGTGCGTGTGTGCACGTGTGTGTGTGTGTGACAGCAGCTACAGGAAACCATACTTCTTACCGTAGGGTGCAAAAGCGGTGGCCGCAGGAGGAAGAGTGGGCCCCACTGCCCTTGGCCGTGCACCCCTGGGTTATGGCACCATGGTGTCTGGCATGTGCCTGACTCAGTATCCACTGGAGGACAGGAGGGGCAGCCAGGATTCACCTCTATGTGGCAAAGGCCACCAGGTGCACCCAGAGGAGTCACTGAGGACCTGTGGTCCACTCTGAGGGTGCAGCCGTGGAATCACCCTTCCTGAGAATCCATGTCCTGGCACGGGGGTGGCCTGGGGACCTGGAACTCGATGGCCCAGGTTGCACTCTGCCCGCTGCCCCTGTGTGGGGTGGAGCTGGTCAGACCTGCCTCTCTAAGAGGGCTGGTGGGCACTGGTGCACCTCGCTGGGGACAAGCAGAAGCCAAGAATGCCATTCCCCAGACACACAGCACCAGCGGCCACGCAGCCAGTTGTGTGGGCATTTGCACAGGGCCAGGTCTCAGGGGTCTTCTCTCTGGCCCCTTGGGTGAGTGCTCCCTCTCATGCCCCTGCCACCTCACCACTGCCACAGAGCCGATGGAACTTGGCCAGAATGGGAAATTTCGTTTCTTGCGAGCAAAGGCAACCTTCTTTCTGTCTTTGAGACGAGGTGGTCTCCAGGGTTTCGCTGCAGTCCCAGAACACTTGCTGACACAGCCCCGGCCAGCACACACCCCAAACCTCCTGTCCCCTGCCCAGACCTTTGGATCCTCCCACCGGGCCTCCCTGTGGGCTCTGCCCCTCACAGTGCCCAGAAGTGGTCCAGCCCTGAGCCGCTCGCCCTGGGCCAGCTGTGCAGACGAGGTGGGCACACAGCCCTGGGTGTCCTGCCGCCAATGTGGCACAAGTGCCACCCGCATCTCCCTGGCTCTGGGTGAGTGGGGCCCAGTGTTTCCCAGCCCGGCATCGCCAGGCGGCCCAACTGCGGGGCCCCTGCAGACAGGACGCGCAGCAGCCCTGCCGGGACGGGGCTTGGCAGGCAGCTGCCGGGCCTTTCCGCCCCATTGCTTTGCAGAGCAATGAAAATAATAATAATTTCTAAGGCTTTCAGACTCAGCCTCCCAAAGTACTTTTCCAGGGACACGCGTTGAAAGAACCCATAGAAAATATGGTCTCGGTGACACAAACTTCAGACATCTTCATGATTTAGGGCGTGAGATCGCTGAGACGATTCTGCAGGATTTTTTTGTTGTTGTTTCTGAAATTTCAGAAGAGGAAAATATCTCTTTGAGCAGAGCCTCTACGAGCAGCATTAAACCTCCTGCCTGAGTTTGCACGGAGCCCACGTGTTCTGTGTGCGGAGCGCAGCCGCTGCAGGGAGGGTGTGTGCTGTGTCCACGTGGGGGGAGTCAGGCTGAGAGGGGCAGCTGAGGGCCAAGTCAGGTGCTGGGTCTGTAAGGGGCCTTGCAGGCCAGTGCTCGGGAAGGAGCCACGCGTGGGGACTCACCCAGACCCACTGCTGTGCCCCAAGCAGGCATTGAACTCCTGCTGTATGCCTGGCATGTGCCAGGACTGGGGAAGGGCTGCAGGCTGGTGCTCTGCCCTCAGTCGCTCCTCCGTCCCTGTGTGACGGGCACAGGCTGCTGCAGAAATGCACACGGTGGTCCTGCCATGCACCCACCCACGGGAACACAGGCGCGGGCTCTCTCTGGACATGCTCTGGGCTCCAGGGCGCTCTTGCCTCCACTGCGTGCTCAGTGACAGAGGTTTGGTCTCCAGCAGAGAAGCTTGGGCTGTCTTTGCCTCACGCAGTCCTGCTCCCAGCTCTGCTCAGAACCTGAGCACTGGTTGCACAGCGCAAGAGAAGGATTGGGACAGGGGCTCCCAGGTAGCCCTGGTTCAGCAGTCAGTGTTTCCGTGTGTCAGGAAGGACCCCAGCGCTCTCATTCACTCTGGAGTGGGGCCAGGGGAGGGGCAGCGTGCGGCAGAACCATCCGCTGACCTTCCTGGGAGCCCGCCGTGAACCAACAGAGCAGAATCACTGATTTCCGGAAAGCAGAGAGGGTAGACGCCCGCCGACTTCCTGTATCCAGCATGCGGGCTCTGCAGGCGGGAAGAGGGCAAGGCTGTCCCCAGAGCAGGTCCTGTGAGGGCGCTCAGGGCCTCAGAATGCAGCAGGCGCGGTCGGAGGACCTGCCCTGGCCGCCACGCCTCATTGAAGAGCTGCCAGGACCGGGTGACAGTTCCACTATATCTTATGGGGAAGGAGACAGGACAAGGACCTAGATTAATACTTTGCCTTTTTAATCTATTAATCTACCACCTTTGGGACATGATTTTAAATCCACTTCAGAGCAAAGTGACTGAAAATCATTCTCGTCTGACAGCTTTAAAAGGTCATGAGCGAAACATGCTAAGAAGGTCTCGACCCACCGATACCGAACAAGGACAGCCGTGGGGCGCGTGCCCCATCCCTGCGAGTCGCATCTCCCGCAGGGAAAGCTCTCTCCACAGACTGGAGGGACAGGTTTGGGCCTCCTCGGTTATTAGACAGCTAGGAGGAGGGGGCAGGGGACAGGCGCTGCAAGACGTGGAACTCATTTCCCTCAAAAGTGGAGGTTTGGTGGCACAGAAGCCAAACACACCTGAGTTTTTAAGACCCATGACCCAGGCCAGTGCAGGTGACCAAGCCCCAGTGTTCCTGGACCACGCTTGTGCTCACCAGCCCTGGCATCTGCGTGGCCAGGGGAGGAGCCAGTGACTGGCTCTGCACACTGCTAAGAGGGGACAGGCCAAGGACAGAGACTGACCAGAGTGAGGGCAGGTGGCAGGAAGCTCCGAGGACTGGATGCCAGGGCCCAGCCTGTCCCAGGGAACCATGGCGAGCTTGGGCCAGCTTCTGAGGCAGGGCCAGGAGTGACCCACTGCATCTGCGTCCATGGCATGGCTCAGGGTGCCTTCCACTCCTGCACACACCCCTCACACTCTCCACCCTCCAGATAAACGCTTCACCCTAAAGCCTTCACTGGGAAGCCACTGGGGACAGGTGACACCAGTGTGTTCTGGTCAGGAACAGAGATTGGAGGGACTGTTTCCAAAATGCCTCTGAGAAAATGACAGTGATGAGGGCTCGGGTGGGGCCTGGGTCCCAGTAAACCCCTGCTCTTTCCACGCACTTAAGTCCTGGGAAGAGGGAGGGGGCATCAAGGTCACTAAACAGCCAGTGCAGCATGCTGCAAACCCGCTGGGAGCCAGGAGGTGGATTTGGAGTTGCACTCTCAGGAAGCCACCCCGATCTTGCACCAAACCGCCCTGCATGTTAAGAGAAAACAATCACTGTGTTCTCTCCGTCCTGGACGTTCTTCTAATTAGCTCATTTTCTAAATTAGAAGACAACTATCAGCCACTCCCAACACAGTGAGCTCCTTAGATGCTGCACTGGGAAAAGAAACCACAGAGAACACCGCGGGGTGTTCAGGCGCAGGGAGCACCGCACTTTGCTTCCGACCTCAGCCTGCAGGTTGCCGGCCAGGTCAGCCCCCAGAGGGGTCGGTGGTGGCCCAGGCGTAGGTGGGAGCCCTGTGCTCCCTGCTGCCCCGGCCTCCCTTTCCTTGACCCCCGCACTGCTCCGTCATCACAGCCGGTCAGCCTTGCGTGAGAGGTCTGCAGGACGGGGCTCCAGATGCCCTCTTCTTAAAGGCGGGCTCAGTGAGCATTTGATGAGTGACAATGTGAGTAAGCTACGGGCGTCACCACACACAGGACTCGGTTGTCCTTCTCCAATGGGTCAGCTGAGACCCAGGGAGGCGGGTGATCAGTGTTGACTTGGGTGGAGGCCCAGCAGCCCCCATCAGCTGTCCCACCTGCCGTACTCCAGGCAAGCAAAATCACCTTCTGGTCAAATGGGCAGCAGCCCTGAAGGTGCTAACGCCCAGCTCTCCAGCCAGGCCAGCTGCAGGTGACCTAGCACAAGCCGATGCTCAGCTTCCTGGAATCCGGGGCCCCGACCAGGGCTGGGGGCTTGCTGTACACCCCGGAGCCTTCTACTCTTCCCTCCAGCCGCCCGGTACTTCCCACTCTGATGTGCCGGGTTTGTACACCGCACCCCACATGCTTTCCACTCCAAACCTGGCAGCTCCGCCTCCTGGCCTCTCCCGGGTCTGCCAGGGCTCTGCTCTCAGAGGACCAAGGCACGCTGGCTGCTCCATGCTCCCCAGGCCCTCGTCACAGGGCCTCTGGGTCTCCTCCAGGAGGATGGGGGTCACTGCTCAGGCCAGTGCTGCAGGGCACCAGGGCACCGCATCGGGGGACAGGAAGGCAGGTGACACAGGACACTGCCACCCAGAGCTTCCCAGCAAGGGCATTCGCAGGTGACTGCTCACAAAATTAAAACAAATGAACTAAAAATGTCTTCCCACAGTAGAGGGGACACAGGGGAAGATGCAGTCTGTGGAATCAAGAATATGCTTAGTGTTTAAATCAGAAGTTTTTATCCCCAGTAGAAGACACATTGCTATGGTCCTCATCAAAATATTTTCCTGTCTTCAGACACATCCCACCGTTCTGGCCACTCTCTGAAGCAGCTCTGGAAGTGCTCTTTCCTCAGAGTCCTTCTTTGCACTGCCAGAGCTTCCTTGATCTCCTCATTTGATCTGAAGTGTTTCCGTTTCATGATCGTTAGTTTGGGGAAGAGCCGGAAGTCACACAGTGCCAGGCCTGCAGGTGAGGTGGATGAGGAGTCACCGTCACATTTTCAGAAGCCCACCGTTCTGTTGGGTGGCGCTCGGCAGCAGCATTCACCCCGTTTTTGATCACATGGTGTAAAGAGAAGCTCTACACCGAGGGAGACACATCGATGTGCTGGGTGCTCCCGCCTGGCCGCCCACAGGGCAGAGCTCTGATCCGAACTCATGCTACTGTCCCAGCGGTGCGTTTCCACCTGTCGGGTCTCTGCCAGTGGGCAGCACCAGGCCACCTGCAGGCTGGGCTCGCCTCTTTCCTGCCCTCGAGCACCCTTCCCTTTGGAAGCCACGGACGGCACACGCACCAAACACCAGCAGCTGCGTCCTCACCGCACGACCAGCCACAAGCAGCCCCTACCGGAAGAGGTGAGCTCCACTGCCAATCTGCGCATCACACATCACCAGCAAAACAGAAGGGAGCGTGTAAGAAGGGAGACAGCGCGCTGCCTCCCGGTGCACACGTGGGCCACTCAGCAGGCCGTGCCAAGCTGCCGCCGTGGACCGATCCCACGAGCCTCAGCAGAGCGTCCCTCGGCCCGCAGCTGTCCTCTGCCCAGGGCCAGACTGCACCAAGCCCCGGAGACCCTTCAGAGCCCGGCACTAAAGTCTGCAGTCCACCTCTGGCTTCAGTGTTATTTGCAAATTTAAAATCACAGAATGTTCAAATATATTTTTATATCTGTTATAAACAGTGACTTCCAACTGCAGATGCAGCAAGGCAGCTGGAACTTAGTACATTTAAGGTATTAAAATTGAAGTGAATGGCGGCAC
The DNA here is from genome assembly GCA_004027295.1 of Dolichotis patagonum. Lineage (NCBI taxonomy): Eukaryota > Metazoa > Chordata > Mammalia > Rodentia > Caviidae > Dolichotis > Dolichotis patagonum. The sequence continues at coordinate 7,541 of PVJX010044174.1, forward strand.
CACATTATTCATTACATCAAATGGAGATGCCTTTAAATTTATATTAAATTCAATTTAAATGCCATCAAAACCATGGTTGACAAAGTACTGACAGGTGAATATTTTAGAGTGATTCAATAGCGGTAAACTTTATTTTCTTACCTCTAGGCAAGGTGATGCCTTTCTGTATGCAGCAGGTTAAACTGGGTTTGTAGTAACACAGCTGATGATTTCCATAAAGTAAAATTTTATCTTTAAAAAGATTTTAAAGGGCTTAAGTCTTGAAGTCTGCAAACATTTCTTCAGGGTTCTTTCCGCTCAGCTCGTTATAGCGTGCTATGAAATCTAACCCTTATCCCACTCTCAAAATACAGCCTGGATTGGAATGAACAATTAGTCATCTTACAGATTTATGTTTAAGGTTAGGATTTGGTAATAGTCCATCTTGAGTTTTCTCCTTTCAGCTCTTGACTGTAAAAGAGAGTAAGTCCCACATAGTGATTCCCTTGGAGTTGGTGCTGGAGGAGTAAATCGTTACTCAGTAAATGAAAGCCTTAATTAACCTATTAATTAACCAGCCCATGCCACAGGATCTGAAGAACTATACAGAAGCATTGGCCTGTCCCTCACAACACCCTGATATGAGAATGTTTAGCTTTGACCACAGAAGACAGACCCACACAGCCTTCAGAGAGTATCAGGGACGACAGATGGATGGATGATGGATGGGAGGACGGATGGGAGGATGGGTGGATGGGAGGATGGATGGGAGGATAGAAGAGTGGATGGATGAGTAGGAGGATGGATGGATGGATGGATGATGGATAGATGGATGGATGGATGGATGGATGGGAGAATGGGTGAGTGGATGGATGAATGGGAGGATGGATGGATGGATGGATAATGGAGGGGCCACATGTACCTCTAGAGAGATAGTAATCTCTATGCCCAAGCGCTCTGGCTGCTGGCTCCAGCTTTTCTTGTTGAGCTCTGAAATTTAGGAAAGTCCTTCCCTCTCCAGACTTTGTTTCCAGACTCAAGAGTCCAGCTCTACAGTCCCTGGGATCTGCAGAGTCCAGGCAGAGGCCTTAAGTTCTGGGGAATTCTTCCTGGCATCCTGGCACCTTTGGCTCATGTCTGTCTAGTTCTCGTCTCTTTTCTGGCTAAGAGTCCACTGCCTCTGAAATCTTCAGGGGAGAGCAGACACAGCTGCAGTCAGGAGGGTGCTGCTCGGGGGGACTTTGCTAGACAGCCCACTAGATTCAGAGCTGTGTCTTTGGAGGAGAAAAGGCTGTGTTCCCTGGAGGGACAGGCGACCACCACAGAGGCAGGACAAGGTCAAGGGGACTTTCCACCAATGAAGGGAAGGAAGGTCTGGTGTCAGGAGACTGAAGCTTTCCTTGCCGCTGCCTGCCCTAGATCTCCCTGGAGGTATCAGGAGGGAGGTGACATTCCACATACCCCAGGGCCATGCGTTCTTGCTGGCAGCTCACCCTCCGGACGTTGACGTGGGACGGTGATGTGGGCTTCAGATGCTGGGGTTGCAGGTGCTCTGACCCCCGAGCCTCGGAGACCACGAGCCGGCTGCAGCCAGCAAGGACAGACTGAGGAAGGGGGGAAGAGGGACAGGGCAGCTCCTGAGCCTTGCGGAACACAATCTAAATCCAGAAGTGAAAGCAACTTTGCAATAGAATGGCCCAACCAAGGTCCTCCGTTTGCTAACCCTTCACAAGATTAATTTAGAATAGAATTACTATGTGATTACGTATATTTAAATTTTATTTGTCAATGCAAAAAATCAAAAAGATATTTTAAAGCAATATTCATACATTCTACTGAGCATCTCCATATACACATTTATGAAATGAATTACATACTTCATTTTATAATTTTAGAATTATCCCAGAATCCTGTGGCAACAGAGATGCTGAACTTAATCATTCTGAGGAGGAAACATATCACTGCCTGTGCATTTAAATTAGAAGCCAGCAAATTCCCTCTCAGCAGGCAGGACACAAGGGGACCATGACGCTTCAGGCAGTGAAGACACGACTCCGGGGTGACTGCAGAGGTGCCTGGGGCCTGTCGGGGAGCCCGGCCTCTGGTCAGGCCCGTGTGGCAGGTACAAGCAGGACAGCGGCCTCAGGGTCCCACGCGCTCTCGGTTCCCTGCTGCCAAGCACTCTGCACAGAACCGAGGGAGCGGAGAGCGCCTCCGTCCTGGTGTCCACTCTGCCTCAGGCCCGGAGAGGCACCCTAGGGGCAGCCCATGGGAGGGGTCACCTTGTACATTTGGGTTCTTCGAGGGAGGACGGGGCTGCCCGGAACTGGGCAGAACTTTAGGCAGTAACTGGGGCTGACGATGCGTGCTCCAGAGCCAGGAGCTCAGCTGCTTCTGGGGTTTCCAGGAAGGGCAATTCCAGGAACTACTTGCATATCACAAGCTCTTCAGTCAGGAGACCACAGGCTCCTCATGATCTGCATTATCTGGCTTAAAAAGACGAGACAGGGTCATGGGCGACAGGGTTGATGCACAAAGCATCATTCCCCCCACCACGTTCTCACCTGGCAGCCCCTTAGGTTCCCAGGGATCACAGTGGCAGAGGCGTCCTCACCCACCTCAGGGACTGCGGTGTGGAGGGACCCCTGTGGCCCTGCACTGTGCCTGCGGGGTTGGGGGCACGTGTGTGGAGGTGCTGCTGAAGTGGAGTGGGCTTTGGTGGGCATTGTGCCCCCGCACCCTGAGTTGCCACCCCCAGCCATGCATGCACCTCTCGCCCTGTGGCCTACACCCTGCCCCAGACGGGACACACAGGGAACACTGCTGTGTTCCACACTGTACCTGGAGGGCCAGGGCTCTAGCTCCCAGAGCAGTGACTTCCAGAGATGAGTCACCACCAGCCAGCCCAGCCAGAGGAACGGGTGGTCCACCTCCCATCCAGGGCAGCGGGATGAGCACGGCCTTTGCCTCGCTCTTCTGGCTGGGAGAAAACTCCTATGCCCACCTCTAAGGGCAGGTGGGTCCCGGCTCCTGGTTCTGAGTAGAATCATCACAGCAGCAGGATGTTGGCCAGAACAGCTGCTCTCTGCGTGGCCCCCAGGGAGCAGAGAAAGAGAAGAGCAGGAACCAAGCACACACCCTCCAGGTCACAGCCCAGCACCACCTCGCCAGGGCCACCTCCCGACACAAGGCTTCCAGGAGCCAGCACTCCTGACACACACGAGGGGCTTCTAGATCTAAACCTCAAGGGCAGCTCTGTCCTGCCTCCCCGGCTCTGGGAGAACTGGGAGAACTGGAAGAAGCAGGGGAGCCCAGAGGACAGACGCACCCCCTGCAGCTGGGGAGTGGCTCAGGTCTCCGGGACCTCGTGACAAGGAGCTTTGCCTGGGGAAGGAAGCGGTCGGCTATCGCCCAGGCAGGAGCATAGCTCACCCAGAGCCCTGGAGTCAGCTCTGATGCCCAGAAGCCCACACCCCAACCCGAATCACTGTCCGAATTCACGGGGTTTTTAGTTACAGATACTTATGAGTTTTTATTTAAACATGGTTGCTTTATTTTGGACTCTGAAAATTCCTAAAGAGCTTTCCCCTGTTGATCACCCAGGCTTTATGGAAACAGTGAAACTGTATCACAGCCACTGGGTATGTAAAACAAAGGGTGACTGAGAAACAGATCTCTTTAATCAAGAGCATTTCACAAAATGCACACTGTGGCTCGCATCTGAAATTGTCGAAAATCAGACTTTAAAAGACATTTTAGAGTAATTAGAAAATGTAAAACCACACCAAGACAAGTGGAAGGGCCCTGGCCGTTCTTTTCCGGCTCGGCTGGAGGTTCCCGCGCTGACGTCGCCAGGCCTTGAGGCCCACGGGGAGCCCTGGCTAGGTCTGGTCGAGGCCTCCCCACAACAGGCAGGACCAGGTAAAAGGCAGAGAGCCCGGAGCAGTGCCTGTGACACGCACTGCGGCACGGCAGAGCTGAGCCCGTCGCAGGCCCTTCCACACTGTGCTGAGGAGCGGGGCTGTGGAAGCAAACAGAGACAGAATCGCACAGAACACGGGGCCCCGGTCGCTCTGTGAGCTGTGGGTGCATGTGTGGAAGACCACGGCTTCCCGCCCAGAAGAGACGGTCAGGTGAGGCTCTTCCTGGGCAGCTGCGTGCCCTTGGCCCCTCTGTGTGGGAGGGAAGCTCGCAGGGGAAAGCCGTGCTTGTGTCCCCAGTAGACGGGGACCAGTTGCCTTTGGGTCCTGCAAGGGCAGCTGGTATGGGGGCGCGTGCCTGTACACCTCTGCGCTCCAGGGCAGGAGGATTACAGGTTCAAGTCCAGACTGGGAAAACTAGCATCTTAGTGAGACCTTATCCAGAAAGGAAGAAAAGAAGAAAGGAAAAGAAAGAAAGAAGAGAAAGAGGAGAAATACCTGAGGATGTATGTCAGCAAAGACCTGCGTTCAATTCCCAACACACACACAAAAGCCAAACAAAAACCCAGAAAAATGGTAGCACTCCCTATTGAGCCACTCTGGGGCGGCCGGCAGGGAATTTGGGGTTTGGGGTTATTCCCCATGGCAAAGCGAGCGTAACACACTAGCACAACACACTAGCGCGACACCTTTGAGGAAAAATAGTCCCCATTTTCAAAGCAGGGGTGCTGCCGTGAGTTCAAGTCCAGCCTGGGCTACATAGTGAGACCTGCCTCAAAGAAAAAAAGGCCGAGAGAACCACACAGGTCTCCTGGACACGAGAGTGGACCAGCGGCCGTCACCGGCCATGGCACCTTGCAGGCTGGGGTCCTTCTCCAGCTCTTGATGTCCTAGTTAAAACAAAGCCTGGGCTCCCAGCACTTCCTGTTGTCTCCCAAGCCTTCCATGCCTGTGACACGCACTGCTGCACGGCAGAGCTGAGCCCGTCGCAGGCCCTTCCACACTGTGCTGAGGAGTGGGACTGTGGAAGCGAACAGAGACAGAATCGCACAGAACACGGGGCCCAGAGAGGCCCAGGGACACAGCCCCTGCCCGTCCCCACCTTGTTCTCCACCAGTAGCAGGAAACAGCTGGCCGGAATTCCTGAGTGCCTTTAATGAGGAGCTCTCCCTGGCTCAGGCGGGCTGATTAAATGAAAAGCGACTAATATTCCTCAGTGGTTTCCCTAAAGAAGACGGCCGGAAGGCACCAGCAGCTCGTGGGCGACCATGCTCGCGTGTGACGGCTGGGAGAAGTAGGGCTTGAAAATTGAGCTTCTGGTCACTGGTTTCTCGTGGTGAACCCTCATCTCTGTGTCTCTGTCTCTGTCTCTCTCTCTCTCTCTCTCTCGTGTGTGTGTGTGTGTGTGTGTGTGTGGTGTGTGTGTATAGAATGCTCATCACACCCACCCTAGTAGCTGGCACCCAGCCTCTCCCCGCCACCCTGGCCACCAGGCTCGCTGCTCCTGGGACCCGCGTGGCAGTGCAGAGGGTCCCTGGCTCCACAGGGGCCCAATGGGAAGCCACACACGCAAACCTCTTGGTGAGGTCGGACTGGAAAGGAACAGACACTCCGAAGTGTTTCACACAAACATGCACCCAGGAATCAGCCCAAGAGAAGAGGACAGGAGAGGGCAGGGGACTGTGGCCTCAGAAGGCCACGGCACACAGGACAGACATGGCAGGCGGCCCGAAGCCCAGCGGGAGCTGGGGGCATTTTCCTGTTTTGACGTTGACGGTCATTTCAGTGGCTTGTCCTATGGATGTCAGGAGCTGTGAACATAAGTATTCAACGATAGTCCTCAAACAGAATCAGGACCTCGGGAACTGGGGTGAGGGCTCGGGGACCCCGGGAGGTCTGGGATGATGACTACTGTTTTTGCTCCAACACACGGAGCCCACAGCTGCCCCATAAAGAAATGTCATTCCAAGCTGGAAGAGCGCTTTCTTGCCT
>PVJX010044175.1:0-13310 GCA_004027295.1 Dolichotis patagonum
CAGAAGAGACCTAGAATAGCAAAGGCAATTCTAAGCAACAAAGGCAAGGCAGGAGGCATCACAATCCCTGACTTAAAATTATACTACAAAGCTACAGTGATAAAGTCAGTATGGTACTGGAATAGAAACAGACCCAAGGATCAGTGGAATAGATTGGAAGAAACAACTACAACCACAAACTCACTCCACCACCTTATCTTTGATAAACAGGCCAAACATGCTCGCTGGAAGAATGACAGTCTCTTTAACAAATGGTGCTGGAAAAATTGGCTGTCCATATGCAGAAGTCTAAAACTAGACCCATGTCTATCACCATACACTGAACTAAAATCTAAATGGATCAAAGATCTAAATATTAAAACAGAAGCACTAAAACTGCTGGAAGACAAAGTAGGTAAACACCTCAAAGATATAGGGGTAGGAAGAGAATTCATGAGCAAGAACCAAAGTACATGGGAAGTACTTCCCAGAATCAATAACTGGGACCACATCTTATTAAAGAGTTTCTGCATGTCAAAAGAGGTTTCCAGCAGAGTGAAAAGAAAGCCCACAAAATGGGAAACAATCTTCATGGACAGCACCTCAGACAAAGGACTTCTGTCTAGAACTTATAAAGAATTAAAAAAAAATATCAGACTCTCGAATTTCAAAGACCCAATCCAAAAATGGGCATCTGAAATGAATACACAGTCTCGGATGAAGAAACACGAATGGCAAATAAATAAATGAAAAAATGTTCATCATCATTAGTCATGAGAGAAATGCAAATTAAAACCACACTGAGATTCCATCTCACTCCAGAAAGAATGGCCAAGATAGAAAACACTACCAACAGCAAGTGTTGGAGAGGCTGTGGGGAAAAAGGAACTCTTCTACACTGTTGGTGGGAGTGTTGACTGGTGCAACCACTGTGGAGGTCAGTCTGGAGATTGCTCTAAAAGTTGGGTTTGGAAGTCCCATTTGACCCAGCTATTCCGCTTCTATGCATATTCCCAGAAGAACTGAAAACATCATACCACAGTGATATATGTGCACCCATGTTTATAGCAGCACAATTTGTAACAGCCAGATCCTGGAAGCAACCTAAGTGCCCATCAAGTGAGGAATGGATAAAAATGTTGTGGCATTTTTATACAATGGAGTACTACTCAGGTATAAAGAATGATCACATCGAGATATTTATAAATAAATAGACAAGACTTGAGACCATTCTATTAAGTGAAATAAACCAAACTCACAAGGGTAAATACCATATAGGCTCCCTAGTATGAGATTTGATAAGAGTATATAAGACTTTATGGTAAGCATGAGTCCCCATCTCATAGCTTTGAAGTCTTTCAAATTTTTCAGTCATCAGTTGGAATGGTGTTATCCTGTTTTGTTTGACTATATCATGCATGATGATATGAACAGCTGTTGTGAAAAAAACAAAACATTATGACAGCTATTGCTGATTTAATATCATCCTTCTTAGAAGTCCTACCATGCTTCTTTTGTTCTACTACTGTTGGTTCTATCACATTGTGTATTATTGGAATTTGAATACATGTGATAGTTCAAACAAATATTTTATCAAAAATGAAATATTATAATACTCATTGATCATTTTCTGTTATTTGGTTCAGAAAGCCCCGTAATTCTTTCACTCTATGCATGGCTTTATACTATTGTGTTATGTTTGATATTATTGTATTTGAAACTATGCTCAACTATAGCAGAATAACAGATATGGTGTTAGCTACTGTTGATGTCCAGTTGTCTTAATGTAAAGTACTGTGTTGCCTATGTTGTCCCGTTCTGATCTGCTCTGTACTGCACCTTTTGTTTTATTCTCTTTCAAATTAATAAAAAAAAGCCACCAGAGAAAAGAAACAGATCACCTATACAGGAAAACTCATCAAAATCACGGCAGATTTCTCGACAGAGACCATCAAGTCAAGAAGAGCTTGGAGTGAAATAATTCAAGCCCTGAAGGAGAACAACCTCCAGCCAAGATTGATGTATCCTGCAAAATTATCTCTAGAAATTAATGGAGAAGCAAGATGCTTCCATGACAAAGAGGAACTGGGAGAATTTGTCACAATCAATCCAACCCTACAAAAAATACTGAAAGACATTTTAGAGAGAACAACAATACAAGCATTTCAGGAACAGTGGCAGAGAGGCCTCAGTGAACTGGGCAGACAGTGGAGTGGAAGAGAAAAATAGGCAACCAATGGCAGAAAAACAGAATAGCCAAAATGAGGCAGAGAAGATTTGCTGTAATCTCTAGTGTAGATGGCCTCGAAATACTGACAGAGAGAAACACAGGCAGAGCAGATCAAGAGATAGGGTCCATTGAGATGCTCTATATAGGGAGGCAGTGGGACCCAAAATAAGCAGTGCACCCTATGGGAGTGAAAGTGGAGGAACTGTCTAAACAAGGAAGACAGAGGATATTGTTAATTGGGTAACAAGATTTAAAATCTACATTACTCTCATCACTCTGCTTGGATGGATTACATGCTTTTCCATTTTGTCTACTTACACTAGACTTGAGGACAAGGTAAGCTATCCCAAAAATAAGAGGACATTATATGATAATCATCCTTAATTTGCTACCAACTTAATGAGAAACGCTGTATAACTTATACTGTCTCATTATGACTGATCTTATTTGAATCTGGTTTGTTAGATTGCTCTTTTGTATTGACTAGTTTTATTTAAATCTGTTATGCTTGATAGCATCAAGTCTAAGAGTATAGGCAACTACACTGAAGGTGGCAAGATTCACTAAGATACCCACTCTGGTTTGGTTATTACCTGCTTTTGAAGTCTTATAGTATCTCCAATGCTTCGTTTTTATTAATGTTGTTATATACTGCTGAGACATCATGGTAAGCATTGTAGATCACCTTGTATTGCGATTGTATATGACTTTTTTGCCTCATGCTTTTCTAGGAATTGTTTTGTTTTATCTTGCTTTGTTTTGTTTTTTTCTCTCTAATACAGAAAGGATAGATATACATGTAGAGACTCATGCATGTGTAGAGCTTATAAAGAGTTTCTGAGAACCAACTGTATAATGCATGTTGAAATGAACAATTACTTTGGAGAAAAAGAGACACTACAATACCCACTGCTGAATCCGTAATGTCATGATGTGAAATCCAGCAATACTATCATTCTTTGTTCAAAGTGATTTTATCTTGTTTTTTTTTAAGTTCAACACACATGAGGGTATAGACAACTGTTTTGAAGAGAATGAGAGACACTATGACAGCCATTCTTGGCTTCCCTATTTTCTGGTCTTGAAGACCTGAAAAGCCTTCCTCTTCTTGTTCAGATCAATTCCATACTCTGTTGTTTCATGTGAATACCCTGTATGTGACAATATGGACAGTTATTTGGAGGAAAACAAGAGTCAATATGATAGAAAGTGAATATCTCCAATTGTGTAGCTTTGAAATTTATGTCATTTACATTGCTTTCTTGTGACCCACTTTGTTTTGTTTTGTTGTGTTTAATTTTACCCTTTTGATATTATTACATGTATGTTTGAATTTGTAAGATGGATGACCATATTGCTGTTTTTGTCAGATCGTGGAGCAGAACTGTTAACAGTCTCACTATTTGAGTGTCTACTTTGTGTGTTTTTATTTTGTAATTTGAACAACTATTTCCAAGATGTCAGTATGCAATTTGTCAAGTAATGATTTCTTAGAGTTTTTTTGTTCTTTTCCTTTTCTCCTTGGAATTTTGTATTGTTGCTACCCTTTATTCTGTTTTGTTTTGTTTGTTTTTTTCTCTTTAAATAAATTGTTTTTTAAAAAGATAAGCTGGCTGAGTATCTTTGTAATTTTGTCTTCATTTTGTTGTGTTCCACTGATCCTCAGGTCTGGTGTGTGTGTGTGTGTGTGTGTCGGGGATTGAACTCACGACTTTGCATTTGCCAAGCAGGCACTTATGCCACTGAGCTAAATCCCTGCCGCCCCTTTTAGCACACTTTGATTTTATCACACTATTTAGTGTAATTTCAAGTCACGAATTGTGGTGCCTCTAGTCTTGCCTAGGATTGCTTTTGTTATTCTAGGTCTCTCTTATTTCCAGATGAGTTTTAGGAATATTTTCTGTAGATCTGTGAGATATGCTAAAGATATTTTTGTTGGCATTGCTTTAAATTTGCATAAAAGTTTTTGGAGTATGACCATTGTCACAATGTTTGTTCTTCCTATCCATGAGCAAGGACTATCTTTCTATTTTCTGATATCTTGTTTGACCTCTTTTTTTTTAGACTGCACTAATTTTCAATATACAGATCCTTTATATCCTTTGTAAGATTGATCCCTAATTGTTTAATTTTTTGGATGCTAAAATTTTTTTTGGGTGCTAAAAAATTTTGTAAGAGTGTGGTTTCCCTTATTTCTCTCGGTGAGCTTGTTCATGTACAGCATGCTATTGATTTTTCAGTGTTAATTTTGTGTCCAGCTATGCTATTGAACTTATTTATTAATTCCAAATTTCTTTTGATGAAGTTTTTGGGATTTTCTATATAAAGTATCATGTCCTCTGCAAATAATGTAACTTCTTTCTTTGCTATCTTATTCCTTTTATTTCTCTTTCTTGTCTAATTGCCTTGGCTAATGTTTTGAGAACAATATTGCATAGATGTGGTGATAGTGGACATCTTTGTCTTGTTCCTCATATTAGATTGAAAAATTTTAGTTTTTGTTCATTTAGTATTATGTTGGCTGTTGGCTTATATAAAATGGCTTTTATTGTATTGCAGTAAAGACAATATACTATGATTCTCTGCAGGATTTCTTATCACGAATGGTGTTGGTTGTTATCAAAAGATTTTTCTTCATCTATTGAGATGATCACGTGATTTTTTTTCTTTGAATCTGTTGATATGATATATTGCATGTATTTACTTGCTTATGTTGAAACATCTCTACATTTCTGGGATGAATCCTCCTTATTCATGGTATATAATCTTCCTGATGATTTGCTAGAGTCTGATTGCTAGTATTTTATTGAGGATTTTTGCCTTGTTCATTAGGGAGATTGGCCTATAGTTCTCTTTTTTGGTTGGGTCTTTCTTTGGTTTTTGTATCAGAGTAATACTTGGCTTCAGAAATGGATTAGTGAGAATTGCTTCCTTTCAATTTCATTAAATGATTTGAGAAGTATTGGTGTTAAATATTCTTTAAATATCTTATAGAATTCAGCCATGACTCCATCAGGACCCAGGGTTTTTTTTTTGTTGGTAAGTTTTTAATTGTGTTTTCAATTTCATTAGCTGATAGTGGATTATTCAACATTTTTATATCTTCTTGTTCCAGCTTTGGTAATTTATACATTTCTAGGAATCTGTGCATTTCTTCTGTGATTTTTAATTTATGTAAGTAAAAATTTTCAAAGTACTTACTGATGATTTAAATTCCCACAGGATAAATAGTGATTTCACTCTTTTCTTTCCTTGTTACAAAAATTAGAGATTTTTGTTTCCTTTTTGAAAGATTATTTAGAGGTTTATCAATCTTATTCATATTTTGAAAAAATCAATTCTTTATTTCATTTATTCTTTGTATTGTTTTCTTAGTTTCAGTTGCATTAATGTATGCTCTGATCTTTATAATTTCCCCCCTTCTTTGGGCTTTTCGCTTGACTTGCTTTTCTTTTTCTTGAAGCTTCAGATGTAGCATTAGGTTGTTTATTTGTGCTCATTCTGTTTTCCTGATGTGACTATTCACCACTAGAAATTTCCCTCTTAGGACAGCTATCATTTTGCCCCACAGGTTGCTGTAAGTTATATTTGCATTTTATTGGACTGTAGATAATGTTGAATTTTTTTATAATTTCATCCATGACTCATTGTTTGTTCAGGAGGTTTTATTTAAAATCCATGAGTTTATGAATTTTTCAGTGTCTTTTATCATCCATTTTAAATTTCATTACACTATGGTCACATAATATGCATGAAATAATTTCAGTTCCTTTGTATTTACTTAAGTATATTCTGTGGACTAGTATGTGATCTTTTTAGAGACTGTTTTGTGTGCAGCTGAGAAGTATGTGTATTCTGATGTTGTTGGGTAGAACACTCTGTAAATGTCTATTAAATGCATTTATTCATGGGCTCAATATATTTCTGTTATTTCTTTATTGGTTTTAATTTTGTTGACCTGTTTGTGACAATGGTGCTTTAAAGTTTCTTCTTACAATTGTGTTTCTGCTTTTTGATGTCTAATTTATTTGTCTTAAAATATTGAGTATTCCTGTATTTGCTGCATATATTTATTAATATTATATATTTCTCTTTAATTTTTCCCCTAACAAGTATGCAGTGACATTCTTTATTACTTTTAATCATTCTCAGTATGGCATTGACATTGTTTGCAAACAGAAAGCTATTCCTGCTTTTTTATGGGTTCCTATTTTATGGATGATGGTTCTCCATCCTTTGACTTTTAGTCTGTGAATTTGTTTTTGAGTTAAATCCATTTCTTGTATGAGCATATTGTTGGATATCATTTCTTGATCCATTCTTCCCAGGGTGTTTCTTTTGATTTATGAACTGAGGCCACTGACATTTACTAGTTTGTATTGGTTATTTTATTTTCTTGCTCTCAGTTCCCTAATTCCCCACTCTGTTTAAATGGTTTCCTTGCTTGATGATTTCTTTCTGTTTCTGTTGGAATTGTGCTCATTTTTTCTTGGTCTAGAATACCAGTGCCCTTTGTAATGTTGCTTTGGTGTTCATGAATTAATTGTTATTCTTTGTCATGCAGGTATCTTATTTCTCCATTAACCTTGAAAGATAATTTTGCAGGTTACAACAGTCTGGATTGAAAGTTGTTTTCTTTCAGGACTTGAAATACTTCATGATCTTCTTGCCTTAAGAATTCATGTCAATGTCTCCCATGATTCTGATGATCTTTCCTTGATATATGGTCTGTTTCTTTTCTCTAACAGCTGTTAATTTTCTGGTCCTGCACTGAATTTCCTAAACACTGATTGTCATATGTCTGGGTGTAGCTTTACTTTGGCTAATTAGGATTCTATATGCCTCCCTTATCTATATGTTAGGCTAATTAAGGGAATCACTTATCTGTCTGTTAGGTTCTTTTCTCAGGAATGGTAAATTTTCTGCTATTATTTCTTTTTTTTTAATTTAAACAGAAAAAGAAAAAAACCCCAAACAAAACAGAAAGAGGGTAGCAACAATACAGAATTCCAAAGGGGAAAGAAAAAAAAGCACAACAACTACAACCACAACCACGACAAAAACAAAAACAAAAATATTATGAAATCACCACTTGATAAGTTACATACTGTCATCATTGGAAATAGTTGTTCAAGTTACAAAGTTAAAACATACAAAGTACACATTCAAACAATGAGACAGTTAATGGTTCTGCTCAACATTGTAATGAAAACAGTGATATGGTCATCTATCTTACACACTTAAACAAACTTGCAGTTATACACTTTATAGCACTTTTTTTCCATCACTTTTTTATAGTAGCAATTACACATTTTGGGTTTTATTACTCCTACAGTTCTTATTACTTTTTACACTAGAGACACAATGTGATATTTATAAATACTGTTTTTATTTATTTCACTAATGAAGATAGACCCAAGTTGTCTCCATTTCCCTATAAAGGTCTCAAGATCATCCATTTTTATAGCTGAGTAATACTCCATTGTATAAAAATACATCTTTTTCATCCACTCTGCAGTGGATGGGCATCTTGGTTGTTTCCAAGATTTAGTTATCATAAATTGTGCTGCTATGAACATGGGTGCACATATATCACTGTGATATGAAATTTTCAGTTCCTCTGGGAAAATACCCAGGAGGGGAATAGCTGGGTTGAATGGAGCTTCAACTCCTAGTCTTCTGACAATTCTCCATATTGATTTCCATAGTGGTTGCGCCAGTCTGCACTCCCACCAACAGTGGAGCAGCATTCCTTTTTTCCCCACAGCCTCGCCAACATTTGTTATCAGTTGATTTCTTGATGGTAGCTATTCTTTCCAGTGTGAGATGACATCTCAATGCTGTTTTAATCTGCATTTCTTGAATGACCAGTGATGATGAACATTTCTTCATGTATTTGTTTGCCATTTGTATATCTTCATCTGAGAACTGTGTGTTCATCTCAGATTCCCATTTTTGGAGAGGGTCTTTGAATTTGGAGGGGTTGATGCTTTTTAATTGTTTATATGTTCTTGATATAAGTCCTTTGTCTGAGGGGTTGCTGGTTAAAATTCTTTCCCATTCTGTGGATTTCCTTTTCACTCTGCTGGTGATTTCATTGAAGTGCAGAAACTTTTCAATAATATGAGATCCCAGTTGTTAATTCTCTGAAGTGTTTCCCATGCAGTTCGGCAAAACCATTTAAATGAAGCTGAGGATAGAATTTCAGACCTTGTTATATACTCTGAGACATCATGGTAAGCATTGTAGATCACCTTGTATTGCAGTTTTATATGACTTTTTTGCTTCATGCTTTTCTAGGAATTGTTTTGTTTTATCTTGCTTTGTTTTGTTTTTCCCTCTAAAACAGAAAGGATAGATATACATGTAGAGACTCATGCATGTGTAGAGCTTATAAACAGTTTCCGAGAACCAACTGTATAACACATGTTGAAAAGAACAACTACTTTGGAGAAAAGGAGACACTACAATACGCACTGCTGAATCCGTAATGTCATGATGTGAAATCCAACAAAACTATCACTCTTTGTTCAAAGTGATTTTATCTTGTTTTGTTTTTAAATTCAACACACATGAAGGTATGGACAACTGTTTTGAGAATGAGAGACACTATGACAGCCATTCTTGGCTTCCCTATGTTCTGGTCTTGAAGACCTGAAATGCCCTCCTCGACCTACTCAGATCAATTCCATACTCTGTTGTTTCATGTGAATACCCTGTATGTGACAATATGGACTATTTGGAAGAAAACAAGAGTCAATATGATAGAGAGTGAATATCTCTGATTGTCTAGTTTTGAAATTTATGTCATTTACATTGTTTTCTTGTGATCTGCTTTGTTCTGTTTTGTTGAGTTTAATTTTACCCTTCTGATATAATTGCATGTATATTTGAGTGGGTAAGAGGGATGACTATATTGCTATTTTTGTCAGATCATGGAGAAGAACTGTTAACAGCCTCACTGTTTGAATGTCTACTTTACATGTTTTAACTTTGTAATTTGAACAACTATTTCCAAGAAGTCAGTAAGTAATTTGTCAAGTAATAATTTCTTAGGTTTTATTGTTGTTGTTCTTTTCCTTTTTTCCTTGGAATTCTGTATTGTTGCTATCCTTTATTCTGTTTTGTTTGTTTTTCTCTTTAAATAAATTTTTTAAAAAAGAATTTCAGACCTTGAAGACAGGATTGTAGATGGTGATCATGAAAGAATAGAACTTATAAAAACTACAAAGCATCATGAAACTTTTCAATAATATGAGATCCCAGTTATTGACTCTTTGAAGTGTTTCCCATGCAATATTGCGTTTTGTCATGAATTCTTTGCCTGCACCTATATCTCCAAGATTTTCACTTACCTTATTTTCTAATAGATTTAGTGTTTCTGTTTTAATGTTTAGGTCTTTGATCCATTTAGACATTAGTTTTGTGCAAGGTGATAAGCATGGATCTAGTTTAAGTCTTCTGCATGTGGAGAGCCAATTTTTCCAACACCATCTATTAAAGAGGCTATCTTCCTCCAGTGAACATGTTTAGCCCCTTTGTCAAATATCAGGTTGCTGAGTGTCTTTGTACCTATATTTGTATCTTTTGATCTGTTACATTGATCCTCAGGTCTATTTCTTTGCCAGTACCATGTTGATTTTATCACTGTGCCTTTGTAGTACAGTTTCAAGTCAGGAATTGAGATGCCTCCTGCCTTGTCGTTATTGCCCAGAATTGCCTTTGATATTCTAGGTTTCTTCTGGTTCCACATGAATTTTAGGAGTGTTTTCTCTAGATCTTTGAGGTATGTCAGCGGTATTTTGATTGGGATTGCATTAAATCTATATAAAAGTTTGGGGAGTATGGCCATTTTGATGATGTTGGTTCTTCCTAGCCAAGAGCATGGAACATCTTTCCATTTTCTAATATTCTCTTCAATCTCCTTTTTTAGCATAGTATAATTTTCAGTACATAGGTCTTTTACATTTTTAGTTAGGTTGATTCCTAAGTACTTCATTTTTTTAGATGCTATTGTGAAGGGCAATATTTCCATAATTTCTCTCTCAGTGAGGTTCTTGTTTGTGTACAGGAATGCTATTGATTATTGAGCATTGAGTTTGTATCTAGCTACACTGCTGAATTTGTTTATTATCTCTAGTAGTCTTTTAATGGAATTTTTTGGGTCTTCTATATAGAGTATCATGTCATCTGCAAGTAGTGATAATTTAACCTCTTTGTTTCCTATATTTATTTCTTTTATTTCTTTTTCTTGTCTGATTGCCCTGGCTAGTGTTTTCAAAATTACATTGAATAGGAGTGGTGATAGTGGACATCCTTGTCTTGTTCATGATTGTAAAGTGAAAGCTTTCAGTTTTAGTCCATTTGGTATAATGTTGGCTGTTGGTTTGTCAAAGATGGCTTCTATAAGGTTGATGTAGACACCGTGTATTCCGAGTTTCTTAAGCGTTTTCATCATGAACATATGTTGGACCTTATCAAAACCTTTTTCTGCATCTATTGAGATGAGCATGTGGTTTTTGTTTTTGGCTCTGTTGATGTGCTGTATTAAATTTATTGATTTGCATATGTTAGACCATTCCTGTATTCCTGGAATCAACCCCACTTGGTCATGATATATAATGCTCTTGATGATTTTCTGCATTCTATTTTCTAGTATTTTATTGAGAATCTTTGCATCTATGTTCTTTAGTGAGATTGGCCTATATTTCACCTTCTTGGTTGGGTCTTTCTCTGGTTTTGGTTTCAGAGTAAAACTTGCTTCCAGGAATGAATTAGGTGGATTTCTTTCTTTTCAATTTCATTGAAGAGTTTAAGGAGTATTGGCACCAAGTCTTCTCTAAATTTCTTACAGAATTCAGGTGTGAATCCATCAGGACCTGTGCTTTTCTTTGTTGGTAAGTTTTTTATTACCTTTTAAATTTGAATAGCTGATATAGGGTTATTCAAAATTGCTTTAGCTTCTTCGTTGAGCTTTGGAAGTTCATATGTTTCTAGAAATCTGTCCATTGCCTCTGTGTTTTCCTCTCTATATGAGTAGAAATTTTCAAAGTAGGTGTTCATGATCTTTTCAATTTCCATGGGATCTGTAGTAATTTCCCCCTTTTTGGTCCTTATAGCATGAATTGGGGTTTTTCTTGCTTTTCCTTTATAAGGTTATCTAGAGGTTTTTCAATTTTGTTTATGCTCTCAAAAGACCAGCTTTTGGAATCATTAATTCTTTGTATTGTTTTATTAGTTTCAATTGCATAGATATCTGCTCTAATCTTAACTATTTCCTCTCTTCTATGAGCTTTAGATTAAACTTCTCTTCTTTTTCTAGAAGCTTGCAAGGAGGCATCAGATTGTTTATTTGTGCTCATTCTGTTTTCTTGATATGACAATTTATTATGATATATTTCCCTGTTAAGATCACTTTCATTGCATCCCACAGATACAATAGCTTTTTTCTGAATTTTCATTGAATTGAGCTATTGCTTTATTTCTTCTTTAATTTCCTCTGTAGCCTACTGGTTGTTCAAAAGCTTGTTATTTAATTTCCATGTATTTATACCAGTTTTGCAGTTTCTTTTGCCATTAGTTTCCAATTTCAGTGCACTATAATCAGATACTATGCATGGGATAATTTCAATACCTTTGCATTTACTTAAAAATGCTTTATGGGATAATATATGGTCTATTTTGGAGAGTGTCCCATGGGCAGGTGAGAAGAAGGTGTATTCTGATGTTGGATGGAACACTCTGTAAACATCTACTAAGTCCAATTGCTCACAGGTATGATTTAGTTCTATTATTTCTTTGCTGATTTTTTGCCTAGTTGATCTATCTCTTTGTGACAGTCAGCTGTTAAGGTCACCTGTAATAATTGTGTTCTTGTGTATTTGGTTTTTCATGTCCTTTAGTATTTGTCTTATATACTTGGGTGCTCCTGTGTTTGGTGTGTATTTATTTATAATTGTTAGTTCTTCATCTTGAATTTTTCCACTTACAAGTATGTAGTGACCTTCTTTGACTCTTTTAATCATTTTAGGTTTGAAGGTCACATTGTCTGCAAATAGAATAGTTAGCCCTTCTTTTTTCTGGGTTCCCATTGCATGGAATACTATTTTCCATCCTTTGACTTTTAATCTATGAGTTGTTTTTTGAGTCCGATGCATTTCTTGTACACAGAATATTGTGGTATCCTGTTTCTTGATCCATTCTGTCAACCTGTTTTTTTGATATGTGAATTGAGCACATTTACATTTTGGATTTCACTGATGTGTACTGGCTTGACTTTGCCATGTTGTGTTACTGTTGTTAGTTTCCTGTCATTCTCCCTTGTTTACTTTCTTGTCTAGCCTGGTTATTTCTTTCTGTTGTTGTTATAGAGATTGTGGTCATTTTTATCTCTACCTAGCATGTCCTTCAGCACTCTTTCTAAGGTGGTTTGGTGGATATGTATTTCTTTAGTTGTTCTTTGTCGTGGAAGTATCTTGTTTCTCCATTAAATTTGAAAGACAGTTTTGCTGGGTATGTCAGTTTGCATTGAAAGTTGTTTTCTCTTAAGGCTTGAAATACTTCAATCCAAGCTCGTCTTAAGCTGAAGATTTGTGCTGAGAAGTCTGCTGTGATTCTAATATGCTTTCCTTGATAGATGAGTTGTGTCTTTAACAGCTTTTAGTGTTCTGTTTTTAATGCTATATGTCTGAGATCTTAATAATTATATGTCTGGGTGTAGGTTTATGTTGGTTATGACTGTGTGGCATTCTATATGCTGCACTTATTTGTATATGTGATTTTTTCCCATGTTTGGGAAATTTTCTGCCATTATTTCTGTGAACAGCTTAGCTATATCCTTTGCATTGTTTCCTACCTCCTCACTAATGCCTATTACTCTAACATTGTTTCTTGTGGCATCATCTTGTAGCTGTTGGATTGTCAATTCATGCTGCTTTGTTGTTTTTATAAGTTCTACCCTTTCAAGATTGCTATCTGCAATCCTATCCTCAAGGTCCGAAATTCTATCCTCAGCTTCATTTAAATGTCTTTGCAGGATTTCAATGCAATTTTTTGTTTCTTGCATATCACTTTCAATTTGTTTCATAGATTCTGCTTGTCT
>PVJX010044176.1:0-13305 GCA_004027295.1 Dolichotis patagonum
GGCTTTATACTATTGTGTTATGTTTGATATTATTGTAATTGAAACTATGCTCAACTATAGCAGAGTAAGAGATATGGTGTTAGATACTGTTGATGTCCAGTTGACTTAATGTAAAGTACTGTGTTGCCTATGTTGTCCTCTTCTGATCTGCTCTGTACTGCCCCCTTTTGTTTTATTCTCTTTTAAATAAAAAAAATAATAATAAAAGGATAAAGAATAAAAAGCACAAATGTATCTACTGAGGCAGAAAAAAAAAGAAAGAAAAGGAGATATTATAGTAGCCATTGATCATCCTCTGTTATTTGGTTCAGAATGCCCTGTAATTTGTTCATTCTTTGAATGGTTTTATACTATTTTGTTAAGTTTGATATTATTGTATTTGAACCTATGTTCAGCTATAGCAGAGAAAGAGATATTTAATAGCTACTGTTAGTGTCCGGTTGTCTTATTGTAAAGTACTGTGTTGCTTAGGTTGTTCTGTTCTGATTTACTTTGTTCTGCCCTCTTTTGTTTTATTCTCTTTAAAATAAATAAGGAGAAACTTTTTCTAGGATTATTACAATTTATTATTATTATTATTATTATTATTATTATTATTATTATTACAGTAATACCATGGGGTAGAGATTATTATATCCATTTTACATATTTAAAAAAATGAAGTTTAGAGTATAAAATAAATTATTCAGTGTTACCAGCAAGTATGAAGTAAAGAAGGAACTTGGATCCAGTTTCTCCTGCTCAATTCTTGTGTCATTTTAACTACACATGCTTCATCACAAACCCTCACATAGATGTGGCCCACATGGGGTTCTCTATAACCCTGAACTGTGCACTTAGATTTAATGTTGGGTTGTAGCTGAAGGACCAGCAATCCCAGGAGGTGCCAAGAATCCTAGAGAGCACCCAGCCATTCCCAACCTTGTGACAAAAATAACATCTTTATGGCTAATGGGTCTAGGTGCACTCCATGCCTTAATTACCCTAGATATAAATACAGAGCATAGGAGCAGAGAGTGTAGCTCAGTGGTAGAATGCCTGCCTAGTATACACAAGGCTCTAAGTTGAATCCCCAGTGAAAGACAGAGAGAGAGAGAGAATGAATAAATGAATTTTATCTGCCTTAGAATATTCTGTGACCACACCTCCACAATGTTTCCCAATGACTTTATAATTTACAAAAATTGTTAAGCCTTTTATTTTCCCCTCTCAGATCATCTACCATCTCACATACATCTTTTAAGAGGAGAGGTGTAGCTTGTAGCTCATAGTCTGAGTACTAGCTTGGGAACAGCCTTAATTTGGAACCCAAGCTGCCCAATAAAAGTTAAACTTGAATACATAATATGATCTTGAGTTAGACCTTCAGTTTTTTGGTCTCAATGTCTAAACTCTAAAATGAAGATTCAGACTAAACTCCCTACAACTCTGTTACAATATGATGGCTTTCTCATAACAATACCCTTCCTGGATGGACTTTAAGCAGTACCACAGAAATGAATCCACTCAGAAAGAGTTCCAGAATCTTACCTGTTCATAGATGGTGGAACTGCAGGAAATATCTTGGTTCTTCTGGAATCTAGCCTAGAGAATAAAGAATGTTTAACTTCAACAGAAGAGGTGTTCTATGCTAGCTAATAAACGAAGTCCCAAAAGAGACTCAGGCCCAGAAAGCTGCCTGATGTTTCCTTGGGCACAAAATACAAAGAATCTACCCCAGGAGCAACCAGTAGTGTTTATAGTTTCCAAGAAGAACAGTGTATACTGGCACATGATATGACATTTCGAAATGAATGTCAGAGATTAGTATCTCATGTCCACACCCTTGTAAAGTCCACATTCTTAGTGCATGAACATGCATACACATACATATACACTTACACAGCCCTCAAACAATCCTAATGTAAATATTACCCTGAAACATGTATCTCTTCAACACACACTCACTCACCTAATGCACACAATTATGGTACCATACTTAGTGCCAACCCTAGCATAGTCCTGAACACAGTGGTTATATGAATTACTTCAATGGTATGTAGCAATTTCATAGTGTAATACCAAAATATGTATTCATAGTGTCTATGGGTATCTTCATGTCATAGGCAGGCAATTATATTGTAGTATATAATTAAAGTTAAATATCTCTCATGGTGGGTTCCAAGTTGGTTAGATGACTTATTAGAAGGAAGTTGAATGAAAAGTCTGAAAACATGTCCTAAATTCCCTCAAACACATGGTGTCTGACCTTCATGGACTTCCACAGTTCCCAACTTCTCTTGTATGTTATAGCTTATGACTTCACACTTCGGTTTCTGCCATGTGAATACCACCCTTTCCATCCCTTTCCACATCAGGTAGAAAGGATGAACATGGGCACCAGGATGCCTAACTGTGTGGTTCCTGTTACACAGGAGAGCTATGAGTTCAGCTTTGAGCAGTATATCTGCCTCAGTCCAGAGGCTTCCACCAGTAGAAGCCTGTAAGATAGGAATGGCAAGAACCTTAAATGCTGAAAACACTGTTGTTGTCTAGCTCAGTCCACTCTTCCAGGTCCAAAAAAGAAGCTTCTGCCTTGGAAATCTCTCACTAGAGCCTCAACTGACCTATTAAGTCTCCCAGCAACCCATCCCCACCCCAGCACCTCTTTTCTATCCTTATCCTTTGCTTCCCTTGTCCTTTTCTAGAAAGTCCTAGAAAACCCTTAATACACTGTTACATGAGTCTCTGAGCTGTTCTTTACCTCTAGATAGAACAAGAAAGGTATTTCTTCTGCTTGAGAGCATGGCATTTAAATATCATCCTTTAACAGAAGGTAATGGGATACAAATCAGGGAGTACTGAGAGTGCACACACTCTGCAAAGACACACTGCACCCATGCCTGCCTGTGCACACACAAGACATACATCTGCATTCATAGTGTCCCCACCCAGAAGGAGACTCACCTTCTGGGGAGCCTGTATTACTGAATACAAGCTAACAGCAGTTTCTTGGGATTGCGACTCAGAAGCAGAACACTAATGAGAAAAAAAATGAAAGCTTTTCAGAAGCATTGATCCAGCATAACCTTAGAGAGGTCACCTCTTCTATCCCTTTGCCTCAGCCCTGCCTAGGCAGAAGCTTTAGGCATTAGTTAAAAGAATCCTAATGAGCTGAGAAGCCTATCAACGTGAATGCTAGTCCTGTTCTGTTATTAAAAATAGCTACTATTTGTTGAGCATTTTGTTTTGTTTTTGTTTTTATATTTTTGAAACAGGGTCTTGCTATGCAGTTCAGGCTGGCCTTGAGCTCACTTTGTAGCCCAGGTTGGTCTCAAACTCATAATGATCCTCCTGCCTCAGCCTCCCAAATTCTGAGATTATAGGCATGCACCACCATGTCCAGTTATATTTTGTATATATACTCTCCCCTTACCCACAGATGACTCCTATAAGAAAAGAATGACATTAGTTTGCCCCTGCACTACAAAGGAGGCTACAAAAGGGTGAAAAGCTCAAGTCAGTGTGTTCACAATAGAAGAAGGAATCAAGCCCAAGATTCTCCAGGACTTTTTCTTCAACACCTCAATGCCTCCTTTTGGCAACATGCCTTCCCTCTCTGGACCTGAACCAGGTGTCCTCCAGGCCTGGTAATCTTCCTCCTTCTTTTAATTTTTATTTTTGCTAGTATATGTTTGCAATTCATAATGATTACATCCATCAATGGAGTTGGTTCACATACTCAACACATCTTAATTCTTTTTAGCACTCTTACCCTCCCTTCTTCCCCTTCTCCTTCCCTCTCTTGATCCTTTTCCTATTTGCAAAAGATCGATCTCCCTGTTTCCTTTACCTATCTTTTACTTGTTTTTTAATTTATTTATACTTTGGGTTTCTCATATAAGAGAAGTGATGCAATATGCAAACTTGTGTGGCTGATACATTCCACTTAACACTACAGTCACAGGTATCCATTTTCTATGCAAATCTCGATGACGCTGAGATTCATCTGACTACACTGACTGGTTATCATCAAGAAACACTTTCTTTTCAAGATGTCCCCAAAAGGGATCTCATTCCCATCAATAACACCATTGGAGAGAGAGTGTCCTTTGGATTTATTCAAATTCCTCACCTTGAAGTACAATCTTGCTAAAGCCAAAGACCTGGTCAGTGTCAATCACTGTTACAATGGATTTTCTTTGCCCCATCATTTAACCACATCTGCTTGGACCTTAATTATTTTATTTTAAAATAATGCATTTTTATCAGAAACTTTTCATCATTTGCCACCAGGAAGCAGCTCTTGGGAGAGATCTCTTATCCGGAGTTATCACACAGCCCCTATTATTCCATTGCTGGGACAAGAAAAAAGACAAAGGGGATATCCTCACTCCCAACTGAGGGAAGCTGTTTGTCTATTCTGAGACCTTATAGGGCCTTACCCATCTGACCACAGCAGAGGAAACCCCACATGGGCATCCTCCGGCCAAGTGTCATTCACAGTGTTGAAAACGCACTTCCTTCCTACGCCCACTCTGCCTCACACTGACAGTTGAGTACTGCTTGACCCATCAGGGTTTTCTCTGCCTGGGTCTCTTACCACATCCTGCCTTGATTAGAGGTGTAGTACTGGGGGACATCCAAGCCCCTCTGCAGCGTCTTCCTCTTCCACATCTCTGGATGACAAAAAGAGTTGGCCACTGCCTTCAGAGAACTGAGAAGTGTTCCCTGATGTCACTGCTCTGGTTCCTGGCTTCCTATCAAGCCACTTCTTCTTTCTAGTACCTCAGCTAGACTTGTGTTGTAAGCACAGACCACTGAGCGACTACACAATTGTTATGCTTTGGCTGGTTATGCTCCTCAGTAATGATTAAGAGAACCACAAAAATTAGCTCTTATCTGCTAAGGAGATAAGAATTTGGGTTCAGACACAAGAAATATGAGAAGGTTTTACTTATCCTGGCACTCAGCTGACAAAACTGAGCAAAACTGAGGAAGCCATGGGGCAATTTAATGAGGCAGCAAGAGTGTTCTTCCCTCTGCTGACTGCTACTGTTCATTATCCCTTCTTAATAGGAGCAATTCTGAACCATGCTGCCATTTCCGCCTCCCTTTCATATGCTCTGCTTTCTTTTTCCCTTTTCCTATATGGCCAGAGCCAAGAAAATGATGGGAGAAAAGAGATAAGGAAACACTGAAGATCACTTTGAAAGGACAGTCATTCAGTTATCTTTGTTCCCTTACTCTTAAAGGTCATCCTCCTAACAGTATTTTCCAAACCAGTTGAGAGAACCCAACCCCTAGAGTGGCCTACTTGATTCCTCCTGATTTCCTTGACATCTTCATACACTGTCAGAAGTTCCTGTGGGCTGGAACCTGTAGAAGTAAGGAGGTAAAAATCAGAGCTTCAGAAACTTCGAAATGGCCTGCTCTTCAGGATTGCACTTCTGACAGATCTCCCCCAGTACCCCAGATGGCAAAGACCTTAAGAATGGCTCTAGAAAAGAGTTGTGTTGGTTCTGTTCTCTTCCCAAAGGACACAGTGGAACAACCACTCCTGACCTACTTTCTCTATTAAGGTGGGAAGTCCCACCTGCATCTTGAAGATCAGACTGTATCTACCACAGAAAGAGGGAACAAAGAGTAGGGACCTTCCAGCCACTGACTGCCATCCTTCAACTGTGCACACACATATCCTAATACCCCCCCAAAAGGAAATTCTGTGCACCCAGGAACACCCCACTGCCCACAGGCCCAAGCCACTGGATCTGATCTACAGAACCCACTCAAGGAAATCCCACTTACGTGACTGCTTTCTCTTCCTCTTCCTCTTCCACACACAGAAGCAGATGAGGGTGCCAAGAAGTAGTATGACTAGAATCATGATTATTATCCAATAGGGTAGAAACCTGGGTTCTGGGGAGCACAGAAAGTACAAGGGCTGAGTTCTCACTTCCTGTCATCTTGCTTCCATCCTGTCAGCTGCAGAGACTGGCTCAAAGCCACTCTGCTCTGTGGTGTGGCTCGTCTCCTCATAACCTTATGAATTCACACCAAGGTTGTCCCTCTACTCAATTGAGTGACTCCCTCTGAGTGATACCAAGAATATGAACATTAATATTTAACAGGCTCAGATTATAATCTGTCTGAAGGGGCTAATTACGTGACCTGCTACATGTAAAGCACCTGGCAGAGCAACTGTTCTCTCTATAGTCTTTTAACTCAAAAAATTTTCAGTGTACATCTATTATGTGCCAGTCAAGTCTTCTATTTCACCATCCTGCTACCCCATCTTCACTGCTCTTCCTGATTTGAATTCTATGTGTAAAATCTGTGTCACAGATGGAGCCTGTTATATATCATCTAATCAACAAGAGGAGGAGGAAAAGGATCCAACAGTAACAAAGAGCTAGTGCACTAGCTCTTTACAAACATAATCTCAGTTCATCTTAACAGCAAACCTGTGAGGTACTTATTATTATCGTGCCCATTTTATCTAAGAGAAAAAGATGAAGCTCGCAGACATTAAGGCATCTCCCTGAGATCACAGAGCTGATGAATGATGGGCCCATATTTGTCATGGTCAAAAGGCCAGTAGCCTTGTCACTACACATTGCCTCATGTTAGGTGCCCAGAACTGGGCTTTTGCCCAGAAGTACTTAGTTTTGTTGTCCCAGTGTTACTGTAAGTTTCCTCAATGATTACATAACATTTTAGGCCTTTTCGGTAAAGCCCATGCTGATGGCACATAAAGACTTTTATCTATCTTAAGAAAAAAAAAACTAACACAAACTTATCTCAGCTAACTTTCAGGATAAAGCAATGAACCCAGAACTCACTGAGGGAGTCTGTGATTCTCCTGAGGCTCTTGCTGAGCCATGTATTACTATGTAGAGTCATTGGCTCCAGACAACTACCTGCTCCTGCTAAGTTATGGCTCAGGAGGAGGAAGCAGATCAGGTCTCTAAGAAAAAAATTAATAGGAGCCTTTTCAAGATTCACCAAGCAACCATGCTTTCCAGGTGTGGAGGGGAATGTGTACCCCTAGGAGATGAAGATTTAGTATGGTCTTTTGCAGACTGAGACATACCTGGCTTTATAAAAACTATATGCTCAGAGCTGGGCCATTGCTGAGGAAGGCTAAGTGGTACCAGGAAAGGAAGCCAAGGGACATCCTACACATAAATCTGTTGGTGGGATCCAAGCCCTTCAGTTCCTACTATACCCCAAAGTGCCCCACTCACCTAGACAGACCTGGGTGAGGCTGAGGCTTGTGCTAGCCCAGCTGGCAGGGTTGCTGATATTGCAGGTGTATATGTTCAGCTCATTGACATCAACCTGAACCACCTGATGAGAAAGGTTCCTCGATGTTGAGACCAGCTTGGTCCCCTTGTACCAAGAATAGTTCACATTGTCATTCCTGGAGACCAAGCAGGACAGATCCATTTGACATTTTCCTTCATTGATGGCCTTCCTCGTTACCTGCAGGTAAGGCTTCTCTACACGATCTGGAAGCAGAGATTCTGATCAGCAAAGTTCTGAAAATATAAGTCCTACAGGAATCAGAGTGGCATCATGACAGTCCTGGGAGACTCACCAAATACAGAGACATTGAATCGGATACAGGAAACTGTCCCACTGTCACTGGTCATCTCGAGTTTGTAGAGACCGCTGCACTGTGGCTTAGCTGGCTTGATGAGAAGGCTCAAGTTTCCACTCTCAAAGGCAAAGGCACAGTTTAAACGCTCCAGGACAAGTGAACAACAGTCTTTACTTTGATCATTCCTCCAACGCAGTATCACCACAGGCTTTTTATGTGAGGGCAACTCCATCTTCCACTGAACTCCCTGTAACTTCATCTGTGTGTCTGGAGGTGACAGCAAGACAGGCTGTCCCGAGAGGCCAATCACAGGATCAAGAGAATCTGAGCATTCTAGGAAAGAGAACCCAGGCTGAAAGCAGGTGGAAAAGTATAACACCTGAGAAAAGTGGACAGTTGGATGTGACCTCTCTTGGACTAAGATGATGAGGACAAGGAGCCCATACCCTTTGAGAACACTTTCCCCTTGCCTGGCTTGTTTTCTCCCCAAGTTCTGTCCTCTAATCTGAATAAACCGACAGACCAATAATAATAACTAAAATCTCTTAAGCACTTACTAGGTGCAAGCAGATTTCAAACACTTTTAATGCTTTAAGTACTTAACCTTGTGAAAGTGTAATCCTCATTTTATTGGTGAAAAAATTGAGTTAGAAAAGACTTAAGTAACTGGACCATGACACACCGTGAAAATGATGAGCTTGAAATCTAGGCAATTTGGCTGTAAGATATGTAATTTTAACTGTAGTGTTATAGACTCCATGTCTGATGTGACTTCCTCCATGCAGCTTTGAGGCAGGCCCTAGTGGACAGTGGCCATCCCCCAAAGACTAACCCTCCCATATGAACTCATGGCCACTCCTCAGAGTAGGATTCATAACCTGCTCTTATAGAGATTGTAGGCATTCCTCATTCATGCTGGCCAATATGTTAGTGACCTGGAAGCCTGGACAAATTTAGAATAATTTAGAAAGAGAAAAGTAAAAGAACACTTCTCAAACATACCCCAGTACCTTCTTCTCCAGGAATAAAGATAAGAGTGAAAGAATATATGACTCACCAGAGTGGCTGAGGGTGGTCAGTGCAGAAAAATATAAATTCCTGCTGCCATTTTTTGAAAGGTATGCTGTGTGGTATTGCCCAGGGGGTGAAAGAAATGAAAAGGTCTGTCTGCATAGATTAGTGAGCGTCAGAGGGAGTTCAGAGAAGAATAATTATCCAAATGGCTCTGTTAAAATTTCAGACATTAAAGGGAGAGCAAGGAAAACAGAGTAAAATGTGATCCTCTCCCTAGAGGCATAACAATGCAAGAAGTTATTCATGGGCCAAACTACTGTCACAAGAACTGAGGAAATCAGGTGAGAGGCTATAGTACCTGCTTATGGCAAAATAAAAAGATATATTGAAAAAGACAGAAAAGGAGTTGTCTGTGTTACCCAGTCCCCAATGCCCAGCAGCCCAGTGTGGAGAGAGACATCTCCTGCTTGGGGAGCTGAGCAAGTTAAGTGGGCCTCAGACATGACACTCAGTACCAAGGCTGTCACAGTGAAACCCACATGAATGCTGCAGAGGGCACACAGAGCCTTCTCTGTTGGAATGCCAGCCAAGCTACACCAGGGTCACCCCAGCAACCAAGCATTCAGGTTTAATTGCAATATTGGCACTTTGTGATAAGCAAGCAGGATTTCCATTGCAGTTTGGGCACTCAGTCTCTAAAAAGTTCATCATCAGGCCAACCTTAGCATTAAAGGAAGAGTTGTACGTTTCAGCCCACATCAGCACCACCTGCGACATGGGCCTCTGTGCATCCCTGAGGCTGAGAAACTCAAGCAGGACCTGTGTTAGCAGCAGCCCGGGTGGCCAAGAGTCTGTCTTCACACACACTGCCCCAACCTTAGGCAGCATACTGGAGAATAAAAAGACTCCATTCATCAGGAGGAGGGCAGGGTAGCGAGCACAGGACTTTGCGCTGGAGCTTAGTGCTAGATTGGTGAAACCTAACACTGAGGAGATATACACAGGCCTCGTGGCCCCCTGGATGCCTGTGAATGGAGTTTCTGGAACAACTCCAATGCCAGGGAAGACACGTGACCCAACCCGATTGTCTTTCTGTGCTAGC
Source organism: Dolichotis patagonum (assembly GCA_004027295.1). NCBI lineage: Eukaryota > Metazoa > Chordata > Mammalia > Rodentia > Caviidae > Dolichotis > Dolichotis patagonum. Next base: position 9,699 of record PVJX010044176.1, read on the forward strand.
TAGCATCACCTGTGACTGCATGTGGCAGCAGTCCTGGCCAGTGAGTCCACCTCAGCAGTAGGTAGCCCTTAGTAGTGTAGGCCCTGGTCCTATCCCAGTGTTCTGCTGGTCTTGGAGGCTGTGAACTCAGGATGTGCTTGGAGGCATTGGTGTTTATAGCTATGGCAGGAGTCTGAGGCTGGCCCATCCACGGAAACTCTACCTACAGCCAGGTATAATCCTATGGTGCCTGAACCACAGGGCAGTAACTGTAGTTGTGTCACCTGGCCTACCTTGACCTTAGAGAGAGGCTTGGAAAAATCACTATTCTGTCTAAGTACTTTCTTGATTCATTCTGAACAACCTGCCAACAGCTAAATTTGGACAAACCTAGGAGTGGGTCACCAATTAGTAACAAAACATTGACAACACACCACCAACAGATTCCTGGCAGGCTTGCACCAGCCTGCCATCCAGTACTGAAATAATGGAAGTGACTATAGGATCAAAGAAATAAACAGCCTGGTTAGGATTTCTGGAAAAATAGGCACAGACAAATTCTGAACTGGAAAACTGGGCAAAATACCTAATCGTCTAATGCACAGACAATATCACTTGCCAACATGCATCAAGAGCTTTCAGAAAACCACGACCTCACCTAATACTCAGACAGAAACAGACCAGGTAGAAATCCATGTAGAAGAATTCTCAGGGCATTTAAAGCAGCTGTTTTAAAGAAACTCAGTGAGCTTGAAGAAAAAAGGAGAAGCATTTCAATACTCTGAATATTGAAAGCAATCTTTAAGAGATGGAAACAATTATTAAAAAATCAAATAGAAATCCTTGAGCTGAAAAATACGTAAAGCAAAATTAAGACTGTGATAGAAGGTATAAATAACAGGATAAGTAAAACAAAAGAGAGCTCTCTAAGCAAAGGGATTTTAAACAAAATCCCTTGGCCACACTTTTAAGGGATTTTTAATATGTGTATATTTACCAACTTAAAAATAAAAACCTGAAGATAGATAACCATATTACTAAGTTTCTGTTGGATCATTGAACAGAAGGGTTTGCACTATCAATGTTTGAGTGTCTAGCCACTTTTTATGCTTTGATTTTGTAACTTTAACAACTATTTTTAAGATGAAAATATGTGATATATTAACTAGAGATTTTATGATGTTAATTTTCTTGAATTCTGTATTATTTTACTTTTTTCTCTTTTGTTTTTTTAATTTTCTTTTCTTTCTTTCTTAAAATAAATAAATAAAATAAAAACCTGAATCACATACTTGAAGAATGTAATACTTAAACTCTCAGTGTTTCTTTATGGTTTCTAATAGGATTTTTATTATTGTTATTATTATTACTATTGGAGCTTTTTGGAAAGGATTGGGAAGGTCTTTTATTTTTCCTTTGAAATAAAGAAATGCTGTTTTTAAGTGAAAAAAGAATTAGTGAGTTCAAAAACAGTCTACTTGAAAATATACAAAAACAAAAATTAGCAAGTGAGATTACATGAAACTAAAAGTTTCTGCAGAGCAAAGAAATCAGTCAACAGAGGGAAGAAATGACCTACAGGATGTGAGAAAATATTTGCAGAGTATTCATCTGACAAGAGATTAATATCCAGAATATTTATATCCATTACCTCAATAGCAAATAATAATAATAATTTGAATAAAAAATCAGTAAATGACATGAATAGTCAATTCCCAAAAGAAGATACACAAATGACCAATGCTAAACATCACTAATCCTCAGAGAAATTCAAATCAAAACTCCAAAACTTCAATGAGATTTAATCTCATCCCAGTAAGAGAGACCATGATAAAGATGATCATAAAATAAAAATCCTGATGAGGATTCAGGGAAAGGAGAATTCTGCTACAGTGTTGGTAGGAAGGTAAAAATTATAGCCATTATGGAAAACGGCATGGAGTTTTAAAAAAAACCTAAAAGGGGCCAGGGACATAGCTCAGTGGCACAGTACCTGCCTGGCAAGTACAAGGTTTTGAGTTTGATTCCAGATTATCCCCCATAAAACAAAACTAGAAATACAATTACCATGTGATCCAGCAATCCCACTACTGGGTATCCTAATATCCTAAGGAAATTAAGTCACTGTGTCAGAGATATCTGCACTTGCATATTTTTAACAGTACTGTCCACAGTAGTCAAGGTATGCAATCAACCTACATGGCCATCAATTGATGAATGGATAAAAAAAACTGCATATGTACAATGGAATACTATTAAACCATAAAAAAGAATAAAATTCTTTCATTTACAGCCTCATGGATGGAACAGATGGATATCAGGTTAAGAAAAATAAGTAAGACACAGAAAAACAAGTACCACATACTTTTGCTTATACATGGACACTAAAAATCTGATCTCACAGAAGTAATAAATGAAATACATATTATCAAAGTGTCAGGAGGGTTTGGGGCTGGAGGAGCAGGGAGAGGAGGATTCCTGGGTCAGAAGTTCCAACTAAACAGGAGGACTATCTTCTAAAGTTCTAATGCACAATAGAGTAACTATAAAAATAAGATCTTTAATGTTATCAACACAAAGAATAATAAATGAGGTGATAGCTATGCCCTTTTCTGATCCTTACACATGACATATTTCTGTACTGAAGTGTCATACTAAACCCATAAATATTTGCAGTTGTAGAGTGGCCTGGGCTGTTTGGATCGAAAGTTTGCACAGACCTGCATCTCAGCGCAACTCTTTGGGACTGGTAAGCACGCCCTTCCTCTGCAGGGAACTGCCTGGAGATCGGCATCTGGGCCAGGTCTGTTTGGGCCTGCAGCCCCACCCTTCACCTCCAGGAAGTCTCCCAGAAAGCAGCATCTCAGGCTGTCTCTTTGGGACCCGAAACTTTCGGACCCGTAGAGTGGCCTGGGCTATTTGGATTGAAAGTCTGCGCAGACCTGCATCTCGGGGGGACACTTTGGGGCTGGTAGGCCCGCCCTTCATCCGCAGGGAACTGCCTGGAGATCGGCATCTGGGCCGGGTCTGTTTGGGCCCATAGCCTTGCCCTTCACCCCCAGGAAGTCTCCCAGAAAGCAGCATCTCGGCCTGTCTCTTTGGGACCCGAAACTCTCGGACCCGCAGAGTGGCCCGGGCTGTTTGGATTGGGAATATTGTGGAGACTGGCATCTTGGCCAGGTCTGTTTGGGACCGGGAACTTTTCAGAAACCAACATTCTGCCCGGACTCTTTGGGACCTATAGGCCCTTCACTCGCAGGGAACCTGCCTGGGACAAGGCACGGAGACCTGCCTGGGACAAGGCACGGAGGCCTGGCCTGCCTGAGATTCCACAGGCTCCGGGGTGGCCACAACCAGCATTTGCCTTACAACTTAGGGAGCCAGGAGCCCACAGAGGGGAGTTAGGACCCTGTGAGGAAACCAGGAGCATGTGGGGGAGCCACTGCCCCTTCAGGAACTGAGGGTGTAACAGGTAATTTGCCACATAAGCAGAGAAAGCTTTGGAACACCGCTCAAAGTAAGGAAATACAGAAAAATGACAAAAGGCAAGACCAAAAGGCAGGCTCAAAGCCCTAGCCCTCCCCAAGAAAGCTTAGAAGCTGTGTACATAGAAGAAAAAAGAAGCCAT
>PVJX010044177.1:0-13225 GCA_004027295.1 Dolichotis patagonum
TAATGAAGACTAGAGAGCTCAGATGGTTTGACTATTTAATTATTTCTTTGCTTAGTAAAGAAAGTTTATGTGTCTGTATACATCATATTCCTAAACTTTGGTCTATAGGGTCAGGGACATCCTTCACCAAATTACTTGATGTGGTGAATACAAAATTATCCTTTTGGAACTTGTGTGAAGAGCCCATTGCATGTTTTTCCCTCACAAGGAGATGTTCAGTAAATTTTTATTGAATAAATGATCCAAAGATTGTTTTTAGGCCTTAGAAACTAGAGAAGAGGCAGATCAACAGAAGATAATAAGAGGATAAATTATGCCCACAATTAGCCAACTGCAGTGGAAATTCATTATTAAAAGTCAATTTGCAGTTGTACAAAATGACAGCTGCAAGAAGGAAATTGGGCAGAGAAACAGGTTTTTTGAATTATGATGAATTAAACATGTACCAAGGTAATTACTCTTATTTCAGTCACACCTTGTAGTAAATCTGTAAATAAAAGTTCTGAGTATGCAATGTGCAAAAGAGCATATTCTCATCTGCATTTTGAACACAGGTATTAGCCCTTCACTGGGATCATTATGGTTTTTAGCTTAATTCCAAGCTTAAAAACAGAATCTTTACAGAAATGTTGTGTTTCTTACAGAACAGTCTGTAAGATGGCTGTTGCCAAATTAGGTACCACACAGCACTTGTTAACTTAATTAGCAACCTAATGGCTGAACCGCAGCCTGATACAATGTATGTTGTGTTGAACTGGCATTGCAGCGAAACTATAGACTCATCAAGAGAAGTACAATCCAGTGGATATTTATTTTCCTTTTTTCGGATAGAGGAAAATCTGATTGACTAAGAAGATCTTTCGCTTCCTCTTGAAGATCAAATAGTTTGCGAGTAACTGGCATTTCCCAGGGCTATGAAACATGCCTTTCTCAAAGGCTCTGTGTAAAAGAACTCCTGATGGATTAATGGATATTCTTCTGTCTCCATAAATTGCATAGAAAGCAAACTAATTAATTAGAAGATGCACTAAATGAACTCTATTTATCACCAAATGACTCAAGTGACAAACAAATTATTTAAGAGCTTATTGAAAGTAGAAATCAAGAAGGCAATTGCCAAGGTTTCAGCCTGCTATGTCTGTGAATATCTTTATCTTAGCATCAGTTGCAAGGCTGACTGTTGGATACAGACATGAAAATTTTATGAAATAGAAGGGTTGCATGTATTGTTTACCTTTCCCCTTACTAAGGCAAGTACCTGACACTTGCAATTTAAAGCAGGAAGATTTATTGACTTATGGTTTCAAAAGATTCTGTCTATAGTTGGCTGACTCCAAGGCAGAAAGATCATGACAGAATGATGTGGCAGCACACTTCATGTCATGGTGGCTGGGAAATAGAGTTGGCTAGAAAGAGTGCCAAGGAGCACTGCTTAGAAAATAGATATAGTCCCTAAGATCATGCTTCCATGAGCCTCCTTGGACATACCCAGAAGAAGGCTTTACTAATCTGTTAAGCATCTTTTAATTCAGTCAAGTTTATAATCATGATCAAAGCTTACTTTTCATAGGACGACTCACAAATAAACCCTAAGTAGGTTGTGTCTCCTCTTCATAACTCGCTGATAGTCTTCCATTTCAGGCACAACTCATTTGATCCAATTCTTTTAAAACAGAGGCTTAAGTCTGAATACTGGATGTAATGAACACAGGTTTAATCCTACTGCCACTCTAGCATCTCGAAATGCGTAATTCTCTGCCTTCAGGCAGTGAAGCATTTTCAGTGAAACACAGAATTGGAGGATCAGGGACAAACTTAAACTCAGAGAAAAGAGGAAATTCAAAGCAATGAAGACTACTGTAATTTTGATTATATGCTAAGAATAGTTATTTGATGTGGTTTAGAGTTTTACCAAATACACAATAATTGTTAATTTTTATGAATATATATATATTCTATGATCCATTTACTTTTTGGTAAAGCCTCCTAGTTCTCTGACCTATAGAAGAAAAACATTAGTACAAAAGATAAAATGAACTTTCCTGACAGATCACTCATTTCTATTTACTCCATGTTCTTTGAGATTCTTTTTGTTCTGTTATTGTCACTGATTTTGACAGGGCCTTCACAGCTTGTATTGATTCCTCTTCCATACAAAATGTACCAACCTAATTGTGGTATAATTTGTTCCACTAAATATTGTGGTGAAGGACTTGTAGACAGCGGACATCCTTACTTCAGAGATTTATGCCAGAGTAATTCCAGGATTTGTGTATAAACCTTAGTCTATCTGTGAACATCTGTTGTTTGTCTTGGAAGTAATACTAGCTGTTATTAAGCTTTGTTGTTATTGTTGTTTGTTTCAAACTCATTCATTTGCTAGACTTGGCAATTGATATTCTACAAAACATATTTCAGCTACGTATCACTCTTCCATTTGGAAGCAGGAGAGGAAAAGTGGGAATGTTCCTGCTTTTTTTTCTCCTATAAAGGTGATGTTACCAGTCTTACATCTTCATCTAGATAGGCAGCTATAGCTTTTGTAGAAGCAGCAATTAACTCCTGTTTGGAATGAACACTGGTAGATCCAGCCTGCGAAACATCAACCTTCCTGTAAGGCTGATTTGGCCTCCTTGAAGGTCCTTTCCAAATTATCTTCTTAACCACAGATGTGGTAACTGCTGTCAACAGGGTCTATCTTCAGCATGTGCTAGTGCTTTGAAATTTTGTTTTACCTTTCTGCTGAATATAGTTAATGCTTTTTATATCTATTAACCCCCTATATTAATTCTTCTCTGTTCAAAAAGCTGCTCTGATTTCTTCTGACCAGATTATGACTGACACAGATTCATTACTTAGTTATCATGGTGCATCCGTTTCTGAGTCCCTTCTTCAAGCCACTGTAGGTGGTACTACAACTCAGATGCACAAAAGGTGTATTAACTAACGGTAAACTTATAACACTCGGCTGAACTGAATTAGTATTGTTGTGGGTGTAGAAGGCTCACTTGAGGATTTTTAGAAGACAAGATGGTGTGCTATTGATTCTCCTGGAGAAGCCTGTCATGCTGGTTTTCCTGATGTGAACTCAGCCACTCTCATTTGTGGAGGAGCTTGAGCCCTCACTGTCGCTGAGGATAGCTACAGTTCTCTTTGAGGGAGCTCTGGCTCTTACATTGAGCATTGCTTCCTGGGCTCTAGTGTAGATTCCTCAGCCTGCTGGCACAGATCTTTCATCTTGCTGATGCAGACTTAATAACTTCCACCATTGATGTTTGGGCCTTCCCAGTGCAGATCCTTGATACACACTTGCACAAGACATGGTTGTGGGCTCTACGCCTCCAGCTGGATTCATGGAGGACATTGCCATGGGCTCCAGGTCTTCAGCTGGACTCATGCGGGACTTTGCCGTGGGATCCAGGCTCTCAGCTAGGTTCTTTGGGTTTCTAATACTTGAGCAGATCTTCTTGACTCTTCTGTATTTGACATTTTTATGTTATAAAATGATCCTATAAATTATAAGTCCTGTATAAAATCCATTCCCTTGCAAACCTTGAGTGTAACAATAGGTAATGCACAAATTTTCCTGTAAAATATTGGATATTATTGTCAAGTATACATTTATGGGGTTAGGAAGAACCATTTAAACAGTTTTTATTTAAATATTTTAGTTTCACTTTCATAATCTTTTGTAGGTAAGTTTGAAGGTAGTGCACTTCACAAAGAAATTCCCTTTCCCTTCTCCTCCTTCCCAAAATACTGCCTAAGTGCTGTGAGGATACAGCAGCCCCACTCCCCATCTCCGGTGGCTGTGTGTGCACTTGTAGTGCTGTCCTTTGTATGCAGTGCTGTTCCTGCCAGGTCTAGTCACTGACGCAAGTCCTCGTTTTACCTGCTGTGATGTGATCTCGCTCAGTGAGTCTCCTATATTTTCACCGCTGAAGTGAAATGGACCAAATTGTGCTACATGATTTGGGAAATGAAAGCAGTTATACTTCTTAAACTAAAGAGGACATGGTTCCATGAAATTTCTTTACATGGAGCTTTCATGAAGCTTTTTCTCTGCTATCATTTTATGTCGCGTGATTTTTGTTGGTCTTTTTGAGACAGGGTCTTGCTATGCAGTTTGGACTGGCCTTGAACTCACTGTGTAGCTCAGGTTGTTCTTGAACTTGCAATGATCCTCCTGCCTCAGGCTTCTAAGTGCTGGGATTACAGACATGCACCGTCACATTGGCTCTGTCATGTACTTCTTATCTCAATGTCTATAGTTACCTGAGTTGTATAAACTGACTTATGGTCTAATTCAAGAATTTCTGGTGTTGGATTTTTAGCTATGCCATGCCATAAGTTCTAGAATTTTTTTGGTTAATGTACTGACTCTTCCATGACTGCAGAAATCTTACATCCAAGTTCTTACTAAAAGCAGGCCATGGTATTCCCTCTCACAAGAGTCAGAATGGCCCTGCTGATACCATTCCCTCCTACTACAAGTTTTCCAACATGATGATCTTTGATTTAATCCAGGCCTCTTCCAATTTACTAGTCTTTCAAAAATTCTATACTCTCTTTGTGTTCTGCAAATTCATTATCAGTGGAATTAAATTTATTTTGCTCATATATCCCCAAGATAATTTTGGAAATCTATTCACTATTCACACATTTTTTAGTTTAGTTTCATTTTAAGATTTAATAGTTGCAAAGAATGTAATTTTAGCATGTTGAAAATATTGACATTTTAAAATAGAACTGTTATGTCATTTTTAAAAATATATTCAATGCAATCTAAATCCATAAGGATTTGATACCCACTATCATTTATATTGAAAACATTGAACAAGTTCTTCTTTAAGATTCATAAATTTTATCTTGATATTTTTTCCTTCTGAGTTCATATTTGCCCTTCAATTTTCCTACAAGACTTGTTCACATGTTACAGCTTGTGTCTCAATGTCTCCCCAAACCCTTGTGGACTCATAGGTGGGGCTTTCCAGAGCTGGCTGGATCTAGAGGTGTGATATGGGGGTTAAGGGTAGGTGGCACTAAATCAGCTTACTGATTGGTTTAGGATAGTTCTGGATGTATAATGGGAAGGTCCATCTTGGGTGGACCTTTTGGGTAGCATCACCCAAAAGGCTTGTAACCTAGATGAAGTAAAAGTGAAAGGGATACATGCTTTGCTGCTTATTGCTTTGCTGATCCTGTCTGTCCTGCCAAAGACTGTTTCTTCTCTGTGAAGCCTCTCTAACATGGTGCTTTGCCTTGGTGCCAGCCAACTCCAAACTGAAATCTTTACAAATATCTGAAATAAACCTTTCCTTCTTTAACTTGTGGGTGTCATATATCTTGTCTCAGCACTGAGAAAAGTAACTAAGACAACATATAATGTAATGCTTGAAGTCTTTTAATGGTTATTCACTAGTACACTGAGTAAATACCCTAATGTTTCACCCATGTTTTGTCCTGTAACTTTGTCCTACCATCTCACTTGGATTCTGGTACTGAGTTGGGACTTGGCTTGGCCAGTCTGAGGCCAGAAAATATGATATTAAAGAGGCTTGTGAGGCTCTTGGGTTACTGACTTTTCCCTCCGTGTTATGTTTTTTTCTAGAGCTACTCTGCCAAAGAACCAAACACAGTTGAAGCAGAGTTAGTGATTCTAGTTATCCCAGCATAAGCCAGTTAGAGTCCAGCCAACACAGATGTGTGATCAAAACCAGTCAGGACAAACAGCATCACCAAACCAAATTCCAGCTGCTCCACACAAATAGATTGTCATTGCTGTAATACTGAAATTCTTTGTTGCTTTTTCTGGAAAATAGACTTTTGCATAAAGTCTAATTCACTGTATCATAATTTGTTATAAAATAAAACTTATATGTTTTCTGTGATCTAAATGATAAAAGTATTTTTCTTTATGTTCATTTTATTATTATTATTAATAACTAGCAAACCCAAAGAATCCAAATATATTAACAGTAAAAATTTGTTGAATATGTATCTTGTAATAATATGACATTTTTTCTAATTTAAGAACCTATACATGAATATTACATACTACTGAATGAAAGGATAATAATTTTATTTATTTAAAATTATTAAGAACCAGGGATATAGCTCAGTGGCACAAGTGCCTGCCTGGCAAGTGTGAGGTTGTGTGTTTGACCCCAGGTACCAGAAAACAAACAAACAAACCTTAGCCCGATATGGTGGCATATGCCTATAACCCCAGCACTTGGAAGACTGAGGCAGGATGATCAATGCAAGTTCAAGGCTCACCTGGGCTACATAGTGAGTCCGGACCAACCTGAACTACATAGCAAGACCCTGTCTGAACAAACAAGCAAACAAAACCAAAATAAATAAAAATATTTATACATGTAAATGTTCAAAAGTCTTGTCTACATATATAAGTTCATAACAGTAACTGCAGTTTTATTATAAGAATGTCATTTAATATTTTACACCTTCCCTAATTATATACTGATTTAACACAGTTATCTGTAATTGAAAATATTTGAATGATTTAAGAGTAGACAATCTCTAGACCATATCTGAATTTTTAAACATAAAGGCAGGAGAATCATCTGAATTACAAAACAATTTTTAAAATTCATTTCTTAGAGGTATTGATTTTTTAAATAGGAAAACAAATAATTCAAATTATATTTTTCTTTGTGTTCCATACATTTTTGCAAGTGAGAGAATGTACCAAAGAATATGTTCTTGTTTTGTAAAACAGAGTGACGATTGTGAAAAAAGGAGAGGTGGTTTTTAGGAAAATCAAATTGTGGGAGGACTACATTTTGAAGTTGAACATTTTAGCTTCACTTAAAATATAGTTTCTAAAATGATTTCATTTTGAAAATGTATGTGTTCTCTAGAGAGTAAACACATCCTGGTCTTGGATACCACTGTTACAGGAGACCAGGCGAGTGAAGCTGCTTCCAAAATCCCTCACCCAGACCCCAGCTCAACCATTTGTCTTCTTCCATTTTCATAGCATGCTGAATGCAAGGCTTGAAGCTTAAGATTTCTCTGGGACACAATATCTGGGGAAGAGGAATAGCAACCTGAAGTTCTCTGATATACCCAAACATATCTAGGTGTGCTTATTTTATCCCAAATGTGAATTCAATCCTCAGTGGGAGTCATGACTATTCTACCTGAAACCTTCCATCTGAAATCTTTCTGCCCATTTTCTATGCTTCATTTTGACAACCTGCTATCCAGTACCAGGGGTTTCCTTCTTCTGGTGGTACCTTAGCTAGTTCCTGCTCCTACATAAATGACCATAAAGTGGGTGACATAGCAACAAAACTTGGTTTCTCATGTTTCTGAAAGATGGTCTGTCCATGATAGAGATGCCAGGACAGTTAGTTTCTAGAATTTCTTCCTGTGTTACAGATGGCCCTCTTGCTGTTTGCTCACATGGAGGAAAACAAGAAAGGCAGGAGTCAGTTGTTCTCATACCTCTTATTATCCAGCCACTAATCCTACTAAGGGCTCATCTTCCTTACCCAATCTCCTCCCAAAGGCCTCATCTCCAAATACTGTCACATTTGGGATTATGGTTTTCACATTTGAGGTGAAGGGCAGGGACAAAAAAGCAGCCCATAAAATGTGGGTTAATCCTTTCTCCATTTTTTTCTTTCTTTTTCTTTTTTCCTATTTTAAGATGACTCTTTGGATAACCCTCCAAACTTTTCTTTTCAAGAGTTCCCTCTTGAAAGAGTAGGGATAAAAATATCTTCACTGATTTCTAAAAGTCTGGTAAAAGCTTAGCTAATTTCCACTGCCCTGGTGTATCTTTTTTTTCTCCTTTATAAATAGTGGTAAGAAACATGAATGTATTTTTCACTAAGTAGTTGGAGGAACATGAAGCCCAACATACTGTGTAAATAAAGAACAAAGCAGAAACTATGTCCAAAAGAGGGAGAAAATCATGTGATATTCCATAATGTTCCCAACATTACTATCAACTTTAAGATGTTTACGTTGTATTTTGGCCTATGATAGCATGAAGAAAATATTTTGCATTCAGGAATATAGACTACCTAACTATGAAGTGTTACCTATGTTTTATGCCACTAGATCCCCACAGTTAAGCTGAAGGAGCAACTTATCCTGTATCAGTATTGACCATAGATACTACTTGCCAATTACAGAGAGGAAGATGGAGAAGACATAAGTTTCAGTGGCTTTTCATTACTCACAGAATAAAGCCCCAATTCTTTGGAGTAATCTCACTTAATGTATTCATCTAAAAGTTCCACGCTTTGGCAACTCTTAAAGGCCAGGTTTAATTCCACAGGTCAAAATCTTAAGCCAATATCCTTACTTTCCTCTAAATTTCAAATGTTTTTATTACTCCATGATTCATTATGATTATAACACATTCTATGCAGTATTGCTACTCACATTTTATTGTTTTTTTCAGCTTGTTAATTAATGAACAAGATTTTTGGGCTGCCAAAACAATGTTTCACGTTTCTTTAAATTCACATTATTAAATATTGTTACATATATTTGTCATAATATGTGTCAGAAAATGTCCAATTCTTGCCTATCAGCATATACTATTGCTTTTTAATTTCTCTGAAAGCAATGATGATAATCATAGTGAAACTCATTAACATTTTTGTACCTTATGTATACAGCTTGGCCTCTAGCTCTCTATTTCCATTCTTGTCTTTCTACCACTGGCCATGAAAGAACTTCATCCAAGAACATTTTAATTAGAATCTCTAAGAATAAGGTCCAGAAACTGACATTTCTTAAAAGGTTACTGTTATTGATAAACTGTATTTTCAATCTGTAGAACACATTCTAACTTTCCTGTCTTCAAGATATAGCTCTCTTTCTAGTCCTTTCATTTTATTCCTGTATGTATTCTTTCCTTTAACATCTTAGAATGATAAATTTTTCTTCAAACCCAAACAAACAATTGAAAAGAAGAAGATTTTTCCATCCTTTTTGTTATAGTTTTAGTTATTTCTTCTCATTTATAGATTATGTTTGGAAAATGAATTCAGACCAACTAAAACAGTCCAGGTTCAGTCAGCAGTTAGAAAGCACACAGTAGATGAAAAAGAGGAAATTTAATATAAAGACTAATATGTAATGAGAAACAAAGCTCTATGGATATCTAGGGTTGAGGGAAAGCACATAAGATAGGACAGGTTGGATAGGTTTTAGACCACTTTGTAGGAGGTTTGATTTAATCCAACAGAGCGCAGACAACATAAAGAGTATATAATGATAATCTTCAAATATTTTTCCTTCATATAGAATTTTCACAGTTACTTCCCTGTTCCAAACTTTTCCTGGACAAATATCACAGGAACAACAAGTTAGCATGGCCTACACAGAGCTCATTTATCTTCTCTAATTCCCTTTCACATACAATTAACCTATAATATTGGATTTCCAGATTGCAAACCAGAAACCTGGGCATTCACTATCCTTACTCCTTCTCTCTCATTCCCTATAATCAATTCTTCATAAAGATCCTAAAGTTACATGTACTATCTGAATACCTCTCTAGCACAGCCTCATGTGCCATTCTCCCTGCCCTGATTTAAGCAGGTGTTTCCTCCTGTCTGAAATATTATGCGGTTTCCATTTTATGTCTATTTTTGACATCTTTCTGACTTCCTACACATCTGTGATCTGAAACGAATAGTGTAATTTTTTAAATTAAATGACTGCTTACTATCGCTTATAGAATATAATCTCAAAACAATCTTCTCAGTCTTCTGAAAACCATCACTGAATGCTTAGCAAATTCAAAACAGGCAAAAGACTTCTGTGCAAGTAAAGGGGTAAGCGGGGCTTTATTGCTGGAAATTGGTTCATCTTAGGTCTTCAGAATAGATAAAATTCAGAGAGGAGGAGGCATTGGAAGAAATAAGAAGCACTGAATTACAGTAAGTACTCTTTGAGATATTAAACTTGGTTAAAGATTTTTTAAATGACTCATTAGGAAGTGTTAATAGATCAAGTGGATTAATTTTCAATTCAAAAACTTTTCTTAAATCTACACATATTACCTGCAACTATATGCATTCTTTCTTTCCTACTGTTATAATTGATGTTCTCTAGTCAAAGGCAAACCTTTTTATGTGCACTTAAGACCTCAAATAATCTTGACCTCTTTGGTGTATCCTATATGCATTTCCCAATATGGCACTATCTTAAATATTTCTTTATATCTCAAACTTTCCTTTTCATGGAAAGATGTGTCCCTGTTTCAAATGCCACTCTTACTCCCTTGGGCCCCCTCTGTCATGAAATCCCCTGAGAAGAGTTTTGCACATGGCTCATATATTTTGCACTTTCTCATAAAGGGCTGTCTGTGTTTTTCATTTCTTACAAGCATTGCATTTTTCAAACCTTTCCATCTGGTTTCTATCTCCAACACTTCAACAAAACTGTTCATGTAAATTTAGTCAACAATTTTCATGTCATCCAATTCTATGGATACTTCTCAAAAATATTTGTGGTGTTTTAGTCCCTTTTCGACATAATTCTTGGCTTTTTATCTACCTTTTTGGCTGCTTCATTATAGGATCTTTTGCAATATTAAATACCATCTATAACAGAAATATTTATAGTCTTAAGGGCTCATTTCCGGGTTATCTTCTCTCCTCACATTACATTTCCACAGACATTACATGTCTGTGTCTTTGTCTTCAAATTCCATGTGCTAATGACTCCTGGGGAATTTATTTCCCAAGATTGCAAACAACTAGCTGTAAGCCCAAGCTCTAGACAGTCAGGTCCAAAGAAAAGCGACAGATGGAGAAGCATTATGAAAGATGAGTCAGCCTTATTTCATTTGTCATTACTTCAAACTGAAGTGGAATTTTGGGAAAAGTAACTAAATTTTAATCCAAACTTTAAAAATCATTGAGAAATGAATATTCATTTGGATAAAAATTTTCCTTCTCCCCCACTGTTTTATATATCCTTTGTAAAATGTCTTAAATTGTCCTATAAATGTAGCTAATTAATTTTTAAAACCAAGAACACCCTAAAAGGTCTATAAATATGTTATGGGTAGGTCATGGCAGCTTTATGTATGTACCTGGGCAGCCCTGGTGAATCATTTCTTTGGGCAAACCTTTTGCGTTCGTCTTCTTTGCAAGCAAGTCTCTCAGCTGCCTCCTGGTGTTGCAAACTGAAAATATTGTTAAAGCATGAATTATGAAACTGCATTCAAAAATATTGTTTTGCTAATTTACTCGCTGCGTACAATTTTCCTGTATGCTGCTACCAAATTATGTGCTTCTTGGCTAAGTTACTGTTTCTATATCCATTTAGTAAGACATTTTAGACAACTTCTGTATTTCAGTAAGATTGAAATATTATGGATCTTTTTAAGGCACCAAGTTTAAAGAAATTTTCCAAAAATTAGTTTAATTATTTTGCTATGTTACTTGGGTTATAGTTTTATATTAATGAAGATAATATGAAGTAGTAATATAATCTCCATCAAATGTTCATTGGGTTAAAAATATGGTTTGTAAATTAGTATTTCAATTAACAGATTTTGTTCTAGTTTTTGCAAATGGTTTTATTTTATCTGAGTGATATTTTAGCACAAGATGGTATAATATAAGGTAGTGACTCTAACATTCAAAAAATTTGTATTAATTCTTGCATCAATTTATTGTTTTTAAATAGCAATATTTGTTAGTTCCAATAGGCAATTTTTCTGATACTTCACATTATCATATTCTCGGATAACTTCTTGATTGTTTTATTAATAGTGACAAATTCATTAGCTTTTCTTTTGTGCTTAATTTCATTCTGTTTCACACAATTTTTCATAGAAACAATATTTGATCTGAGACATCTGCAATAGTTGGAAACATTTTCGCAGTGTTTGACACATTGGTTCCTATATAGGACCAGCTGTTCCCTCACAGATTCCATCACACTTCTTAGAAATAGTACACAAACATCAGTTTTGTCTATGCATTGGAATACTTGTTTGACATTGATAATAAATTAGCTATACCTGTGTCATACCTACAGGCTTCTTTGGTAAGCCTCCAATTCTCTTAATCACTTTTACTGGTTTGCAAATTAAAATTTACAAAATTACATTTTGTACCCAGCCATATCTTAATCTCAAAGGTAGCATCATTCACTGAGTGCCTTAAGATTCATAATTTGGTTAATCCTTACACTAAATGCATATGTTAAATATGAAAAATTGTGATTTAAAGTGGCTAATTTTCCAAAAGTCACTAATAAATGTAAATGAAGAATGGACTTGAAATCATATCTGATTCTTAAAGCCACAATTCTTTCACTATTTTTACTTTCCTTCATGTACATTCTGAGATTTCATATTACCATTCACAAATAACACTGATTCATGGCAGTAACTTCAGGAGGACAGTGGAAGAAGTTTTGATACCAAAGCCTAATTAACTTTGTTTGTGTTCTTGGCTTTACTCTTTCATCTTCTGGTAGTTTTTCTGTCATTTTACCTTAGATATTTTGTGCTTCCTTTTAATGAAATCAGTGATTTCTTAATATAGTATATTTTTATAAAAATATCCAAAATATAGAATATATTTTATTCATATAAAGGATTTAATTATTTTGTCCATTCTAGAACATGTGTTTATAAAATGTTTTGATAAAGGATCATAGAGTAAATATATTTGGTTTCAAGGTTCATGTATAATGGTTATACTTTTTTAAATTGAAAACCCCTGTAATGACTCATTAATTTGAGAATGTTACAAACAAGCCATGGGCTGAATTTAGCCTTGTGGGTATGTAGTTTATCAATATTCGTTCTAGAAAATAACTTCTTAAAAATAAGTATTTCTAAAAAATAAGGAAAGAAAAAGAAAAACTGCAGAACTAGTTAAGGTCATAGAAAACTAGAGGGGCATTAAAATGAAATGCCATACAAAATTCTGGACTAGACTCTTACTGTAAAAATTGCTATAAATAATATTCTTGAAATAATTTATGAATTATAGATTACTTAAGATATTAGCTTAATATTAATTACCCCGTGTTTGAAAGTGTCCTGTAGATTTGTAGGAGATTATTAGTGGTTTTAGACAATACTCACTAAAGTTCTGTGGAGTGTAGCATTGAGACATAATTGTCCTCAAATGTTCTACATATTTATATACGTGTATGTGCATATATACACAGAATGAAACCAAATGTGACTATGATAAAATATTAAAAT
>PVJX010044178.1:0-13298 GCA_004027295.1 Dolichotis patagonum
CTTTTCAATGTTTTCAATCATCAGTTGGAATGATTTTATTCTGTTTTGTTTGACTATATCATGAGTGATGATATGAACAGCTGTTTTGAAGAAAACAAAACATTATGACAGCTATTGCTGATTTAATATCATCCTTGTTAGAAGTACTACCATGCTTCTATTGTTCTACTACCATTGGTTCTATCTATCACATTGTATCTTATTGGGATTTGACTATGTGTGATAGTATAAACAAAATTTTTCTATCAAAAATGAGATATTATAGTACCCATTGATCATTTTCTGTTATTCAGTTCAGAAAGCCCTGTAATTCTTTCACTCTATGCATGGCTTTATACTATTTTGTTATGTTTGATATTATTGTATTTAAAACTATGCTCAACTATAGCAGAGTAAGAGATATTGTGATAGCTACTGTTGATGTACGGTTGTCTTAATGTAAAGTACTGTGTTGCCTATGTTGTCATGTTCTGATATGCTCTGTACTGCCCTCTTTTGTTTTATTCTCTTTAAAATAAAATTTTTAAAAAAAGATCATCACCTAATTTTGGTAGTACAATTAAAAAAACTGGTCCCACCTCGATACCTTTGGTCGTCACCAAGGGTATATGAGTGGGGATCCCAGAGGATCAGAGTAATAGTCCTGCCTCAGACTGTCCAAGGAACATGAGAACTATTAACTTAGCCTCAGGAAGGATGGAATGGGTAGTCTGCGTGGGATGGCCCACTTTAACAGAAAACCCCCGACAGAATTTGGCTCACCTACAGTAGATGAAATAAGCCAGTGTTCTTCATAATGGCAGTGACAGACTGGTTCCGTGTGGTGAAAAGAACAGGAAAGAATCCAAGATACGGTCCCATCCGTGAGTTAGCAGGGGAGCTCAAACTTGGGGGGGGGGTCCCAGGAGCCACACGCACTACCTTCACGGTCAGGGAACCATTATGTTAGGATTTTCAGCACAGTGAAACAGCAAAGTATGAGATAAAAGAGACCTTTATTCCTAAGGACATGGAGAGAAGTCTACAACCACAGGCAGCCTGGCCTTCTCTAACCCACGTAGGTGCCAGGTGCCAGTTAAGGTACTCATATAACCTCTGACCTGGGTGGCACTTAGGGTGGGGACAGCTAATGCACAGATTACTGGGGCTATTTTCACACCACTGGGAAAGGTGACTACAGTTTGGTCCCACCCCTTGGTCCTGCCTCCCACTGCAGCTTTCCAGGGCACAACTCTTTCACATACATTGTAGGAAAGAAATGGAATTCATGAAACAGATCCAAACTGAAACTGAAGAGATGAAAACCTCCATTGAAAGTATACACAACAGATTAAATGGAGAGGATAGACTATCAGACCTTAAAGACAGAATTACAATTAGTAATCACTGAAAGAATGATATCTCAAAAATGGCAAGATAGCATGAAAAATCAATCCATCAGTTACAAGATGAAGCAAAACAGAATAACATAAGCTTGACTGGGGTCAATGAGAAATATGGAGACAGTGCAAATGTCACTAAAAAAATTCTTCACAGAAATAATGGCACAAAACTTCCCAAGCATCGATAAAGAATTTGACATACTGCTTGGGGAGCCTCAGTGCACCATGCATGCCCCAGGAAAGGACCACCCAGTGATCCCCACCCTGTCAGGGAGCCTTGATGAGCTGCATGGGGCTGGGAAAGGCCCACCCAGTGACTCCAACCAGCATGGGAGCTTCATTGCAGCATGTTTGGGCCAGGAAAGGCCCACCCAGTGAGGCTTGGTCAACTGGAGAGCCTCAGTGCACTGTGCAGGGCCTGGAAAAAGCTTACCCAGTGAGCCTCAGCCAGCTGGGGAGCCTTGGTGACATGATCATGTCTTGGGGTGGGCCTGCCCAGTTACCCCAACATAGCCTGGGAGACCCCTCATGGACAGGCAGCCAATATCAACACAGGAAGCAACAGGGACTTGATATCCAGCTGCTCCAGGATAATACAGCAAAATGAAAAGACAAAGGAGCAAAATGCAATCTCAGACCTCCAGCCCATTCCAAATGAATTCAGGGGACATGGATATAGAAGAAAGTGGAAGTGACATACCTGAAATTTCTGAAATGATAGCAATTGAAGTAAAAAAAAAAAAACTTCACAAACCTATAAAAGAAATCAGATCAGAAATAATCTCCCAGGTAAAACAGAAAATGATAAAGATAATGAAAGAAATGCTGAGCATATTTAAAGAAGACATATATTTTAAAAATGGAGGACCATCAGAAAATGATAGAAACCTTCAATGAACAATATAAGAAGAAATGAGAATGCATGAAACAGATTCAAATAGATATCCAGGAATTCAAAAATTCTATAAAAAGCTGGAAAAACCACTTGAACGAATGTGAACGTAGAGTTTCAAAGCTTGAAGACAAGATCTCAGTTAGTGATCAAGAAAGGAAACATCTTTTAAAAATAACAAGGAACAAGGAAATAACAATTCAGCAGTTTCAAGATGCTGCAAAGAAAAACAATAAACTCATTAGGTGTAAACAAAAAAGAAGGAATCAATACAAATGAAATAAGACTATTTACAGGAGTAATCATAGAAAACGTCCCAAGCATAGGAAAAAGAACTAACATACAGATAATGAGGCATGTAGAATTCCAATTATCCATAACCAAAATAAATCTAAATACTAACATATAATAATCAAGACCCCAGAAATTCAGCTCAAGAATAAAATATTAAAAGCTGTTAGAAGAAACACATCACCTACAATGGAAATATTATCAAAATCTCAGCAGACTTTTCAACACAATCAAGTCAAGAAGAGCTTGGAGTTAAGTATTTCAAGTCTGGAAAGAAAACAGCTTCTAACCCAGATTAATGTACCCTGCAAAACTCTTTCAAAATTAATGGAGAAATAAGATACTTCAACAACAAAGAACAACTGAAGAAATTCATCACAACCAAACCAATCCTACAAAGAATAGAGAAAGATAGTCTAGACAGAGATAAAAATGTCTACAGTTTCAAGAACATCAACAGAAAGAAACCACCAAGCAAGACAAATAATTAAACACAGGAAAAAAATCTAAAGAATCAATGGTAGAAAGATAACTTGACAGAAATAAGCAAATGTATATTGGTTATAACGATTAATGTAAATGGCTTCAATTCATCAATTAAAAGAAACAGACTGGGAGAGTGGATCAAGAAACAAAATCCAATCACAAGCTGTATACAAAAAGCTCATTTAACTCAAAATGAAATTCATAGACTGAAAGTCAAAAGATGGGAAACAGTACTCCACGAGGCAGGAATTCAGAAAAAATCAGGGATAGCTATTCTATTTGTAGACAATGTGAACTTAAAATCAAGAATGATAAAAGAAATAAAGAAGGTCATTACATACTTGTTAGGGGAAAACTTTTGGAGGAAGGGATAACAATAATAAATATATATGCACCAAATATGGGAGCATCCAACTAAGTAATACAAGTATTAATAGATGTGAAAATCAAATAAGCATAATATAATTCCTTAACACACCACTGTCATGAAGGGACAGATCAAATAGACAAAAAATCAGCAAAGAAATAATAGAACTGAATCGAACTTGTGAACAAATGGACTTAGTAGATATATTGCACTCAACAACATCAAATTAAACTTTCTTCTCAATGCACATGGGTCATTCTCTAAAATAGATCATATACAAACCCAGAGAACATGCTTATGTAAATGCAAAAGAATCAAAATTATCCCATGCATATTATCTAACCAGAACGCCATGAAATTGGAAATTAATGACAAAAGAAACTGCAAAAACTCTATAAACACATGGAAAATAGTACCCACATGAATATCCAATGAATCACAGAGGAAACTAAAGAAGAAATTAAACATTATCTTCAAGTATACAAATACAACTTACTAAAACTTGTGGGATGTAGTGTAAGCAGTTCTCTGAGGGAAATTTTTTGCAGTGAATTCTCACATCAGGAAAACAGAATGAACACAAATAACCTTATGCTACACCTCAAATTTCTAGAAAAAGAAAATCAAGTCAAGCCCAACGCTGAAGAACAGAGGAAATTAAAAAGATAAGAGCATAAATCAGTACAATTGAGACTAAGAAAACAATACAAAGAATAAATAAATTGAAGAGATGATTTTTTAAAATAATAAAATAGATAAACCCCTAGGCAACCTTATCAAAAAAGGAAGGAAAAATATCAAATTCATGCAATAATGAATGAAAATGGTGAAATAATTACAGATAAAGTGGAAATACAGAAGATCATTAATACCTATTTCAAAAATCTTTACTTTCATAGGTTTAGTAACAGAAGAAATAGTTTTATAGAAAGATGTGCATTACCAAAGCTGGATCAATATGACATAAAGCTTCTGAATAACTGAATTTCAGTTAATGAAATAGAAAATGTAATTAGAAAACTACCAATAAAGAAAATCTCAGGTCCTGCTGGATTCACAGCCGAGTTCTACAAGAAATTTAGAAAAAAAATTAACACTGACACACCTAAAACTCTTCAATGAAATTGAAAGGGAAGCAAGTCTACCTAGCTCATACCTGGAAGCAAGTATTATCCTGATACTAAAACCAGAGAAAGAAACAATCAAACAAGAGACCTACAGGCCAGTCTCCCTAATGAACATAGATGCAAAAATCCTCAATGCAATACAAGCAAACAGAATGCAATGAATCAAGAAGATTATACATCATGACACAGTATGATTCATCCCAGGAATTCAGCGATGGTTCAACATATACAAATCAATAAATGTAATACACTATATCAACAGAGCCAAAGACAAGAATCACATCATCATCTCAGTAGATGCAGAAAAAGCTTTTGAAAAAGCCCAGCACTCATTCATGATAAAAAAAAAAACACAGAAAATCAGATTAGATTGTCTTTACCTCAATCTTACATAAGTCATAGATGATAAAACAACAGGCAACATCTTACTAAATGGACAAAAACTAAAAGCTTTTAACCTAAAATCAGGAATAAGACAAGGAAGTCCATTATCACCACTCCTAATCAATATAGTTCTGGAATCATTAACAAGAGCAATAAGACAAGAGAGATAAATAAAAAGAATATGGTTAGGAAAGGAGGAAGTCAAATAATCATTATTTGCAGATAACATGATACTCTACATAGAAGACCTCAAAAACTGCACCAAAAGTATTCTAGATTTAATAAACAAAATCAGTAATATAGCTAAATAAAAGTCCACTCAAAAATCATAGCATTTCTGTACACAAAGAACAAATTCATTGAGAGAGAAATTAGGGGGAAATGCCCTTCACAATAACATCCACAAAAGTGAAATGTTAATGAACCCACCTAACAAAGGAAGGAAAATATATTTTCTTATTTTACAAATTACACTACCCTTAAAAGGGATATAAAAAGAATATCAGAAAACAGAAAGATGTGCCTTGCACATAGATAGGAAGAACCAATATACCAAAAATGGCCATGTTCCCAAAAGTGTTAAATTTAAGGCAATTCCAATCAAAATATCATTATCATGCCTCACAGAACTAGAGAAAACAATCCTAAAATTCATTTGGAGACAGAAGATATCTAGCACAGCAAAAGAATTTCTGAACAACAAAGGTAAGGCAGGAGACATCACAATCCCTGATTTGAAATTATACTACAAAACTACTGTGGTAATATCAGCATGGCACCTGCAAAAACAAAATCAGAATTGAGGATCAAACAAACAGATTAGAATGTGGACACAGGAACAAACACACTCAGCCACCATATCTTTGACCAAGAGGCCAAACATATTCACTTGATAAAGATAACCTCTTTAATAAATGGTGCTGGAAAGACTGGCTCTCTATATGCTGAAGAATATAACTAAACCCATGTCTATCACCATGCACTAACATAACATCAAAATGAATCAAAGATCTAAATATTGAAACAGAAGTCCTAAATTTGCTGAAAGACAAAGTAGGTAGAAAACTTGAAGAAATAGTTTTTAACAAAACTCAAAATGCACGGGAAATATTTCAAAGAATCAACAACTGGGATCTCGTCCTATTAAAAGCTTTTGCCCATCAAAAGAAATCAACAACAGAGTAAAAAGACAACACACAAAGTGGGAAAATATTTTAGCATATTGTCTCTCAGACAAAGGTCTTATATCTAGAATGTATAAAGAATTGAAAAATAAAATCAGATACCTTAGGGCTGGAGATTTAATTCAGTGACATAAGCACCTGCCTGGCAAGCGTAAGGTCATAATTTAAATCCTTGGTAGCAAAAAACACAAAAGGCAAAAAAAAAAATCAAAAATCAAATCCCATAAACTCAAAGATCCTACTAAAAAATGTCCATCCAAGATGAGTATGCATTTCTCAGATGAAGAATTATAAATTGTAAATAAATATATGAATAAATATTCAACATCATTCATCGTTTGAGAGATGCAAATTAAAATAACACTGAGAATCCACTTCACCTTAGAAAAAATGGCTACCATCAACAAATCAACCAGTAACAAATCCTAATGGGATTATGGGGGAAAAAGAAACTCTTCTCCAATGTTGTGGGAGTGTAGACTGATACAACAACAGTGGAAATCAGTGTAAAGATTCCTCAAAAAACTACAGTTAGTGGTTCCATTCAAGCCAGATATTCCTTTTCTGGGTATTTTCTCAGAAAAATTAAAAACAACATACCACAGTGATATATATACACCTATGTTTATATCAGCACAATTTGTAACAGCTAAATTTTGGAAACAACCCAAGTGCCCATTAACTGCAGAATGGATAAAATATTGTGATTTTTTTATATAATGGTCAACTACTCAGCTATAAAGCAGGATAAACTGGAGACTTTTATACATAAATGGATGCAACTTGAGACCATATTCATAAGTGAAATAAATGAGTCACATTTGAAAACATCAAATTGGCTCCCTAGTGTTCGAATTTGAAAGAGTAAATAAAAGCCAAACTGTACAGTAGATACTGTGAAACGGGAAGAAACTGTTCAAAAGGAAAGAAATACTTGAACTGGGGTAATGGAGAAAAGAAGGAAGAGAAAAGGAAAAACATGCACGCACACACATACACGCACACATACACACATATGTGTGTGTATACACATATATGCACATATATATACACACACACACACATTTTTTCTTCTCTTTAGCCAGGTTGCCATACATTAAAATTCTACTTTTTTAAATCTTTAGAGTAGGGCCCAGCACGCCTGGGTGGCCTCAGACTGCTGCCGCCGGACCACCCTTCAGCCCAGCACACCTGGGACACGCCTGGCATGACTAAGCCACCTCAGACCACTGCCACAGGCCCACCTCTCAGCCCAGCAGGCCTGGGACACCCCTGACCTGTGCCATGAGCCCATCCCTTGTGGAACCCACTCACCTCTTGGACCTAGTAATGTGCTTGATCTTTGGACCCAACCCCTTCTCCCAGAACCTTGGACTACAGTGGATTACCGGACTGGCTGGATAGGAGCCTCGGGAACCCCTCACCCAAACAGAAGACCTCAGCAGGCTCCAGTCAGTGTGGTGAGTTTTCCCCTAAAATAGAGTGTAAATAGGAGTGGAACTGAAGCTCCCTCCAACTGTAAGACCTTGGCAAACCTGGCAAGAGAGTGGGTAATCCCCTTCTCCACCCAGAGAACATCAGATAGGTTGAGGAGTGCACCAATAAGGCCTCCCCCAACTTGGAGAAAATTAAAAGGGCTTATGAGACCCCTAGTGACACAGCAGAGCCTCAGCTATAGACAGGATCTGGTGACCTGCAACAACCTAAATATATAGCAACAGCAGGAACTAACAGTTGACCTACATCAATACTCCTAGGCTAGTTAGCCCAGAAACAATATAGGACTCAGCCAAAATGCCCTGTAGGAGGAAATCAGTGACTGGCTCTCCTCTTCATTGTGGTACCCAGCAATTGGACAAACATCAACCACAGAGTAAGACCCTAAAATTCACACTATGGAGAGTTGAGACTTTTAGGACCGAAAGACCAAATATTTACCCAAAAGGTGAAAATGACAAAACAAAAAGGCAAAATGCAATCTCAAACATCTAGGCCATCAGGAGCAACTACAGGTGATATTGAAATAGAGGAATTTAAAAGTCATACACCAGAAATCTCTGAAAAGATAGCAAATGAAGTAAAGAAACAAATTCATGATGCTATAGAGGATATCAAATTAGAAATAATCTTACATAAAGACAGAAATAACCACCTTAGTAAATGAGTTGATCAATATAGCTAGAGAACAAATAGATAAAAAAAAAACAGGAGCATAGGAAATCAACTGAAACTTTGAAAGAACAATGTAGAAAACAAGAAGAATCCATGAAACAAATTCAAAGAGATATACAAGAAACAAAAAATTCTATTGAAAACTGGCAAAACCATTTAAATGAAGCTGAGGATAGAATTTCAGACCTTGAAGACAGGATCACAGATAGCAATCACCAAAGGGCAGAACTTATAAAAACAAAAAAGCAGCATGAAAAGACAATCCAGCAGCTTCAAGATGATGCCAAGAGAAACAATATAAGATTCATAGGCATCAGTGAAGATGCAGGAGTCAATGCAAATGATATAACTAAACTATTCACAGAAGCAACAGCAGAAAATTTCCCAAAC
Organism: Dolichotis patagonum; assembly: GCA_004027295.1. NCBI lineage: Eukaryota > Metazoa > Chordata > Mammalia > Rodentia > Caviidae > Dolichotis > Dolichotis patagonum. The sequence continues at coordinate 8,676 of PVJX010044178.1, forward strand.
ATGTAGAAAAAATCTGATATACAAATAAATGTGGTATACAGAATGCCAAACAGTCATAACCAACATATATCTACACCCAGACATTTAATAATTAAGATTCGAGCCATACAGCATAAAAACAGAATATTAAAAGCTGTTAGAGAAAATACACAACTCACCTATCAAGGAAAGCCTAGTAGAATCATGACAGACTTTTCAGCACAAACCTTCAGGTTAAGATGAGCTTGGAGTGAAGTATTTAAAGCCCTAAAAGAAAACAACTTTCAACTCAGACTGATGTACCCAGCAAAACTGTCTTTCAAATTTAATGGAGAAACAAGATACTTCCATGACAAAGAACAAATGAAGAAATTCATATCCACAAAACCAACCCTAGGAAGAGTACTGAAAGACATGCTAGATAGAGATAAAAATGACCACAATCTCCAGAACAAAAACAGAAAGAAACCACCAGGCTGGACAAGAAATTAAACAAGGGAGAAAAGCAGGAAACCAACAATAGGAACACAACATGAAAAAGTCAAGCCAGTACATATCAGTGATATCCATAAATGTTAATGGGCTCAATTCTCCTATCAAAAGAAACCGGTTGACAGAATGGATCAAGAAACAGGATCCCACATTATGCTGTATACAAGAAAGACACCTGACTCAAAAAGAAACTCATAGATTAAAAGTCAAAGGATGGAAACTAGTATTCCATGCAATAGAAACCCCCAAAAAAAGAAAGGGTAGCTATTCTGTTTGCAGACAAAGTGAACTTCAAACATAAAAGGATTAAAAGAGATGAAGAAGGCCACTATATACTTGTAAGTAGAAAACTACAAGAGGAAGAACTAACAATTATAAATGTATATGAATTAAAAGCAGGAGCACCATACTATATAAGACAAATACTAATGGACATGAAAAACCAAATACATGAGAACACAATTGTAATAGGATACCTTAACAACCCACTGTCACAAAGAGATAGATCAACTAGACAAAAAAGTCAGCAAAGAAATAACAGAACTAAATCATACCTGTAAATGAATGGACTTAGTGGATGTTTACAGAGTGTTCCACCCAACAACATCAGAATATACATTCTTCTCAGCTGCACATGGGTCAATCTCCAAAATAGACCATATATTAACCCATAAAGCATTCTTAACTAAATGCAAAGGGAATGAAATTATCCCACACATGATATCTGATCATAACAAACTAAAATTGGAAATCAATGGCAAAAGAATCTTCCAAAGCTGCATAAAAACATGGAAATTAAATAGCTACCTGTTGAATAACCAGTGGTTTACAGATGAAATTAAAGAATAAATAAAATAATACCTATAATACAATGAAAATGCAGATACAGTAACCTATGGGACACAATGAAAGTAATCCTAAGAGAAAAATATATAGCAATAAATAGTCACATCAAGAAAATGGAATGAACACAAATAAATAACCTAATGCTACATCTCAAGCTTCTAGAAAAGGAAAAGCAAGTCAAACCCAAAACTCATAGAAGAGAGGAAATTGTAAAGATTACAGCAGAAATTAATGCAATTGAAACTTAAAAAAATACAAAGAATTAATGAATCAAAAAGCTGGTTTTTTTGAGAGAATAAACAAAATTGATGAACCCTTGGCCAATCTTGTCAAGAAAAAGAAAGAAAAATCTCAAATTCATGCAATAAGGACTGAAAAGAAGGAAATTATGACAGATCCCATGGAAATTCAAAAGATCATGAATACCTACTTTGAAAACCTCTATCATATAGGGTGGAAAACACAGAGGAAATGGGAAGATTTCTAGGAACTTATGAACTATCAAAGCTTAATCAAGAATGTATAGCAATTTTGAATAACCAAAATCAGCTACTGAAATTGAAAATGTGATTAAAAACTTACCAACAAAGAAAAGCCCAGGTCTCCGATGAATTCACAGCTGAATTCTATAAGAAACTTAGAGAAGATTTAATGCCAATACTCCTTAAACTCTTCAATGAAATTGAAAGACAAGCAGTCCTCCCTAACTCATTCTTGAGGGCAAGTATCACTCTGATTCCAAAACCAGAGAAAGACTCGGCCAAAAACGAGAACTGTAGACCAATCTGACTAAAGAACATTGATGCAGCTGAGGATTTAGCTCAGTGGCTTAAGCACCTGCCTGGCAAGTGCAAGGTCGTGAGTTCTATCCCCAGTACCAAAAAATAAAATAAAAACAAATAAATAAAATAAAAATAAGAACATTGATGCAAAGATTCTCAATCAAATATTGGTAAATAGAATGCAGCAAATCATCAAGAAGATTATACACCACAACAAATGGGATTTATCCCAGGAATGCAGACATGATTCAACCTACACAAATCAATAAATGTAATACAACACATCAACAAAGCCAAAAATAAAAATCACATGATCATATTAATAGATGCAGAAAAAAAGCTTTCAATGAAGTCCAACACCTTTTCATGATAAAAACCCTACAGAAACTCTGAACAGATGGTATGTGCCTCAATCTCATAAAGGCCATATATGACAAACCAACAGCCAATATTATACTAAATGGACAAAAACTGAAAGCCTTCATTCTAAAATCAGGAACAAGAAAAGGATGTCCATTCTAAAATCAGGAACAAGACAAGGATCACCACTCCTATTCAGTGTAATTTTGGAAATACTAGCCAGAGCAAACAGACAAGAGGGAGAAATAAAAGGAATAAAAATAGGAAAAGAAGAAGTTAAAATATCATTATTTGCAGATGACATGATACTCTACATAGAAGACTCCAGAAATACCATTAAAAGACTACTAAACATAACAAACAAATTCAGCAGCATAGATGGATACAAAATCAATTCTCAAAAATCAATAGCATTCCTGTACACAAACAAAAAACTCACTGAGAGGGAAATTATAGAAATATTGCCTTTCAAAAGAGCATGTAAAAAAATGAAATACTTAGGAATCAACCTAACCAAGAATGTAAAAGACCTATATGGTGAAAATGATACTACTCTAAAAAGGGAGATTGAAGAGGATATTAGAGAATGGAAGTATATTCCTTGCCCTTGGTTAGGAAGAACTAACATTGTGAAAATGGCCATACTCCCAAAGCTGTTATACAGATTCAAGATAATCGCAATACCATTTACAATCAAAATACCATTAACATACTTTATAGATCTAGAAAAATATTCCTAAAATTCATCTGGAGGAGTTTCAAAGATGACGGACCTAGAGGTAGCAGGATATGGAGCCTCTCTGAGAGAGACAGCTCAAATGCCAGAATAGAACACCCTGGAGAGATCCAAACAGAGGGATATCGACTCTCTCAACCCAGGAAGAAACTGAAGGGAAAGAAACTGCTCGAATACAAGGTCCCAGAGCTACCATTAGAGAAGCTAAGATCGGCAAGCACTGCACTCTCACCGAGCTGCCTGAATTCATGCCCAAAATCAACTTGAGTGACCAAACCTGTGCCAAAATGACTGGCTTGAGTGGCCAGAGTGTGGAGCTGAACAGCCCTGCACGTGGCTTGCCTGGACCCGACCTTGCACACGACCCACCTAGAGGCACCTTGAATTTGCGCTGCAGCCACACTGAGGTCAGAAGTTGGGGAGCCCAGTAGTTCTCAGGGACCAGCATCAACACGCAGTGAGTGATGGGAATGGGACCCTCCCACGGGAAAGGGGAAACCAACTAGATGATATATTGGAGTTGGGCAGGAAAGTCGTGGCTCTGTAAGGAAGCGGCTTCAGTTGGTTTCTCCCCTCACAGAGCAGATTGGAGGGATCTGCTTGGACTGGGCTGGGACCCAGTGGGTCATCACAAATCAATTGGTTCCCTGAGGGCTGCACACTGACACAGTGAAGGCCCATGAGTGTCGACTGGTTCAGAGGTGAGGAGCCAGCATTTACTACCCTTGCTTGCATTTCACTCTCTGATAGTGGATGGCAGAAGGCAGAAGCCCCTAGCCTACATACTCCAGAAGAACCCTGACTAACAAGAAAAGGGGCTGGGAATTACACTATACACTTGTATGGAAGGAACCAAAAACATGACGAGAGGGAGAAATAAGAAAAAGACCCCAGCCCCCAACCCTGAGAACATTGATCCAGGAGAGGTAAATATAAAAGAGATTGAGGGCAGCAAAAATGCAACATCAAACACAGTGTCAGTGAACCTAAAGAGATACCTTCAGGACCTCATAAATGAGATCAAAACTGAAATATTAATTCAAACTAAACAAGAGATAAGTAGATTAATAAAAGAAAGGCTGGGCATCTCTCAAGAAGACACAGACAGGAGAATGGAGGAACACAAAAGGAAAGAAATGTCCAATGAAGAATATAAAAAAAAAAACCTAGAATTCATGAAGCAGATTCAAAGAGATTACCAGCAAACTAAAGACTCCATAGAGAGTTGGCAAAACTGCTTGAAAGAAACCAAAGATAGACTATCAAAAATTGAACACAGGCTTGCAATGTGTGATCATGAAAGGGAAGATCTCTTAAAAATAACAAGGGTGCAGGCAGTAACCATACAAAGGCTAGAGGATGACAAGAGGATCTATAACTTAAGAATAAAGCATGTGAATGAAGAAGCAGGAGTCAAAACAGAAGAAC
>PVJX010044179.1:0-13317 GCA_004027295.1 Dolichotis patagonum
CATAGTATTTTAATTGTATTAGGTATTATAAGTAAACTAGAAATGATATAAAATATATGGGGAAATGTATGTAGGTTATGTGCAAATAATACTATAATAAAAATATTTCATATATATGTTAATATATATTATGGGGTCTTGAACATCTGTGGATTTTGGTACTGGCTGGGGGTATCCTGGAGCCAATCCTCTGCTAATACAAAGGGACAACTATGCAACAATCCTTCCAACAGGATGCAAAACACAAATACTGGACAAGACAGACTGAGAAATTCCAGTGGAGAGAGGGCTGAAGGAAAAACACTGTGGTATTAATATACATTCTTAAACACCAGCATAAATTATATACCAGGAAGACACCTACTTTAAAGAAAGTCTATGTTAAATCTGGCTCCAACCTCTAAAAACAAGTTAGTGATTCCTAACGAAATGTAAAAAGACACTTAAAAAATTCTGGCTTTAGTCAGTAACCCTTCTTCAGAGTTGTTTGTATTTACCAGAGGAACTATGATACAAGGATTTGCTGAAGCAGACTCTTACGCAAGTTTATAATGTCATGCAGACCATCCCTTTTAAAAGAAGCTTCAGAACCAGTTCTTACTGGCTTGCAATTCAGCTTGTTTTGTACTTGCATTCTTTCCAGTTCAATTTTGCAAGTCTCAGAAAAATTGCTGGCCTTTTCTCAAATTAAGGTAAGGCTTAAAGGCACATTTCTAGTGGTTGCAAGGCTCTATTTGATGGAAGGATGCAGTATAACAAACAAGACTTTTCCTGTATAACACCCTTGACACACCCATATGGCCTGGGAGAGGAAGGAGTGATAGTTTGTTTTTTCCTCCTATTTAAGGAATTGAACTGAAACTTTCATTCATAAAAGAATTCAAGGTTTTGCAATATTCTGTCCAAATACTACACAATGTAACTTCAGAAAGATGATTTCCAAAACCAGGTGAGTAAGTGACTATTGTGACTGAGGAGGCTGGAACAATGGTGCCTCCATCACCAGTCATTTCATCTAAGACTTCAACTTTCATCTGTAAACTAATGATGGCTAAACACAAGCACTAGTCCAGATGTCTCTCTAGTGTACTGTATCACTCCTTCAAGTGAATTCTGAGTATTTCCTGCCAGAAGCCTGGCATGTACAAATCTGCTATCTCTAGACATGCAACTCCTGTATTTCTAAATTTCTGACTTTAAAGATAGCTCCCATTTACCTGGTGAATTACTTTGTCTGTCAGGTCACATTTACCTCTTAAACATCACTTGGTTTGTGAACTCCACCCCTGCTATTACCACCCAGTGGTAACATTCATTATCTCTTTCCTGAGTATTGCTTTAGACTTCCAACAGGTCTGGCCAGTTCTAAGCTTGGTTCCTTAAGCATTCCACCTCTGATACGGCATCTTGATTTTTCATACCTTGGCAAATCACCCTTGACTAGTCTATTTTCCACTTAAAAATGCAGCTAGGATTTGGGCAGAACACCTGTGATATGCTAACCAGTATAGATAATCATAAGGCTAATATAGACACCATGCATCTTTTAATGAAACACATTTAATTACTTTAACTTTTACTGCAGATTTATTTCCTTCCCGTCTTGTGGTATGACCAACCAAAACTCCCAAACTTTAATTTACTATTCTGAACTTGGACAACTGGCCCTACTGAAAGGGTTTTGCCCTAGAATAAGCTGGGATGGGAGGCAGGAAAAAACAGCTTGTTTACCTTGAGGTCACCTCCTCCTTACCCTGTGACAGCTTCCTTTTTCCTTTCCCAGTGGAACAAAAAGGGGTCCCAATCAATAACTTGTGCGGCATCAATGCCCACCCTAAGCACCACGCTGGTCAGAGGTTATATGTATATCCCCTACTGGTCAGAGAATGCCAGGCTGTCTATAGTCATGGACTTCTCTCCATGGAATAAAGGCTATATTTATTTTATATCTTCTTTCTTATTGCACCAAAAACCTAACACCTACCATGTTTCAGAGCCCCTTCATGTTGCCCCAATTAGATTTTATTTTGACCATTATGGTTCTGAGGTCCATCCTATGCTTTCTCTCATGGATCTGGGGTTTTGTTTTGGAAGGGATTAGGTTGAGAGGGGCGTATTAGGAAAGGTATTTGAATCACTTTTTATTCAAAAAGGTTTTTTGACCTAAAAATACAAGTTCATAAATTTTGAATCCAGTAAACAAACAAATAAAGCATTGTTTACCAAGACTAAGTTATTTAATTTCTGGTGTCTTAAGTTTCTGGTCTAGAAAAAGGAAGAAACTTTGGTTTCTTTCATCAATGATTTGTCTGTGTTTTCTAAGTAACGGTTAAAGTCTATCAGTGAAAGATACTGTGAGTATACATAAAATGGCAGCAAGCTAAGAAATTACAGGAATACACAAATAGGTAGTATTACTCTGGGAAATTAACTGATACCATTATAATTATAATAACACTTCTATAAATTTTATCTGATTGGGAGAGGGGAATATTTCGGATAAAAACACCTAAGAAAGTAAGAACAAAAGGAAATTTCCTCAGGCTAATGAAGGACATATAACAAAAGCTCTGCAGATGAAGTCGTATGCAATGATGAAAGACTGAATGCTTCCCCTGTAAGATCAGGAACAAGACAGAATGTCTACTCTTATCACTTCTATTTAAACATTGCACTAGAGGCTATATCCAGTGCTGTCAGGCAAGAAAAACAAACAGAAGATACCTAAATTGGAGAGACAGTTGTAAAACTTTTAGACAAATTTTTAGATAAAATAAACATATGTAGAAAAATCTGTTGCAAAAGCCACCCACTCGCCACCCTGGTAAGCGGCTGTAGCCTGGCAAGCTGCGGCAGCCCCAGGGTGAGAACCAGCAGCGTTTCCTGAGATCCGCGCCATGTTGGAACTTGGGGTGCTGGGAAAGAAAGGAACCCGCTCACCACCCTGGTGGGCAGCTGCGAGCCTACTAGTGCATGGGCTGAAAATCAAACATCCCATCCTGCCCCCACTTAGAAGGGGGAGCCAGAGATCGGAGCATCTCTTGGGAGGTTGACCATATGCAATATAGCAAATAAGGGGGATTTCCTTCTACCATCTCTTTGAAGGCAAATATTTTTACCACTGTTTTGCTTTGTTCTGTTTAATAATATTGCTCTATTTAATATTCTGTTTTGATAAGTTCTGTAATGTTCTGTATTTCCTTTGATTTTGCTATACCTGATTTAAAGAACAACTAGATATACTAGTACCTATTACTGTTATCCCGGTAACCTGCTGTGAAGTTCCGTACCAATTTCACTACACTGTCTCAATTGGCTTTGTTCTGTCTTGTTCTGTTGTGTTTTACTACCTTCAAAATAATAAAAAAATTAAAAAAAGTAACAATCTGTTGGAATCTACAAAAAAGTGACAAGACCTAATAAGTGAGTTCAGCAAGGCTATACAACATAAGATAAATCCACAAAATCAACTGTGTCAATATTGGCAAAAAACCTCTGGAAAGTTAAAAGACAGTATCATAAAATATTAAATATTTAAGAATAAATCTGACATATGTGACAGATATATATGTTGAAAATTAAAATAAATTAGAGGAATTAAAGAAAACCTAAATAAATGAAGAGATATAGCATATTAATTTTCCAGAAGACTTGATAATGTTTTTACTTCTCTCCAAATTAATATACAGATTAAATACTATCCCAGTAAAAATCCTAACAGAATTTTAAAAAATGGAAATTGACAAACTGACATAAAAATTTAAATGGAAATGAAAGGCATCAAGAATAGCTAAATTTTGAGAAAGAAAATGTCAAAAGAGTTATACTACCAATTTTAAGACTGAACAGAGAACTACAATAAAGACAATGTAGTACTGACATAATGACAGATAAAAAGATCAGCAGGATAGAAGTGACAGTCTAGAAATAGATCCATAAATTAATGACCAACTCATCTTTGACAAAAGTGCAAGAATAATTAAGTGGAAACAGGGCAGAGATAGGACAACTGGACATCCATATGCAAAATAAATAAACAAATAAATAAATAATAAAAATCTTTGGTGTACACTTGAGGCTGGATGCAAAAACTCAAAATGGACCACAGATATAAATGTTACACTCAAACTATACATATTCTAGCATGAAAACCCCTCTTGTCCACAAATAACAAATTAATAAATTAGACTTTATCAAAATTAAAATCTGTTCCTTCAAAGAAATTGTGAAGAAAGTGAAAAGAAACACTGGGGGGAAATACTTGCAAGACACTATTTGGTAATGAAGTAGTATCCAAAATGTTAGGATTTTCGGCGTGGTGAAACAGCAAAATATGAGATAAAAGAGACCTTTATTCCCAAGGATGTGGAGAGAAGTCCACGACCACAGACAGCCTGGCCTTCTCTAACCGGCATGTGTGGGTTAGGGTACTCATATAAACTCTGACCGGGGCGGTGCCCAGGGTGGGCACAGGTAACACACAGGTTATTGATTGAGGATACTTTCGCACCACTGGAAAAGGTGACTACAGTTTGGTCCCGCCCCTTGGTCCTGCCTCCCACTGCAGCTTTCCAGGGCACAACTCTTTCACAAAATATGTGAGCAAATCTCAATAGCCACAAGAGAACAAATAGTACAATTAAAAAACAGGCAAACTACATAAGCAGACAGGTCACCATAATACAGAAAGTAAAAATGTATATGGAAATGTGTTTTGCATATTAAGTCAATAAGAAATGCAAATTAAAACTACAGTGATATACCACTGCCTACCAACTGGAATGGCTCAAATTAAGAGACTAGTCATATCAACTGTTGGAAGAATTGGCAGGAACTAGCATTCACATATACTGTTGTTGAGAAATCAAAATAGTAAAAACATTTTAGAAAAGTTTGAAGGTTTTGAAAAATTTAAATGTACTTCTACTATATGACCCAACCTTTCCTCTCTTAGGAACTCACTCAAGGGAGAGACATATTCATACACATTACATCAATAGTAGTTTTACTTAGTGAAATATTAGAAACAAAATGTTTATCAACAAGGGAATAAACCACAGCATATCTATACAGTAGAATAATATATAGAATATTATAAAAGGAATGTAAATCTCAAAATAATCATGCTGAGTGAAACAAGCAGGGTTAAAAGGCTTGTATACCAAGTGGTTCCATTTACATGAAATTCTAGACAATGTAAACTAGTCTAAGATCAGTGGTTGCCTAGCAACAGGGATGGAAGAATGAAAGGGAGGATTACCAAGGGACGGGATACAATATTGGGGTAGTGGAGGGGTGATGGATTCGTGGGTATATACTTATGTCAAAAGTAAACTGAATACATAAAAAATGTATGGCTTATTATCTGTCAATTACATCTCAATAAAACTTTAAGACAGTGTTATGCCTTCTCTCAGTGAATTTGAAAAAGAATTCGAAAATATTCTGTACTCTAGGCAATAAAATTAATATATAAAGGTGAAAACGATTATCATTCCATCTACATTAAGACAAAGAAAACACACGTATACAGTAAGAGTCATGTAAATGCTTTTCACTTAAGAATTTTTTTTATCCTGAGTTACATCTTTACATTTTATTTTATACACTAAAACTTCAAGCATGTCTGAGAAATGTCTCCTTTGACATTCTCGGGTAACACATTCCATAGTCCAGTGAAGAGAAGATTTGAAACAAACGTTACAGAAAGAACGAATGAGCAGGAGCTGCTGTGGGAAAAATGAAGGCACTGGGAGCGAGAGGAGGTGCACGAGCTACCCAGATAAGCTGACATCTTTCAGCCCAAAAGACTTCAACATCAGGAAGAACTTTGGTTATCTCAGACGACCTGGGTATATCCTTGCTAGATAACCACAGAGTGGGTGAAATGAGCTAGTCTTAGGAGTACTCCCACATTTTATGGCTCTATTTTATTCTTGGGATAATCCCATCTGAACCTTCCTGATGTAAGTACAAGAAGAATATCTGCAAAAGCTGATTGTTGGGTGCCTTCACATATTTAATAACAAATCCTTTAACTGGCCTAGTCATTTTATATATCAAGCTAGCTTTATTTTGTTCAAATTTGGGTATAATCAATAGAAAACTTGTAACCATTGTGCTGAGAAGGAAACTCATGAAGAAAGGCCAAGAAATTGCATTAGGTAATTAACTATGACCATGCCTATTCTTCCTTTAACTCCCAAATCTAAAAGAGCATAAATTTACCCATTTAGTCTCAATTTGCCAACTACTTGCAGGCTCTTTGTCTTTGTGTCAGCCCCCTCCTTAATTTCTTATTCTTATGCACAAAGTATTTCCTTTGTCCTTCCTACCCCATTTTCTCTGACTAAGAAAAGCAGTAGAAGCAAACAGAACTTCAAGTGATGTCCTTCCAGAAAAAAGAATTCTTTTCTACATTTACGTGTCAAAAAACAGCCACCATTTTCTTTCCTCTGCCCAGGACTTAAACTGCCATTCAGATTCCATATATGCCTATGTGTTATACAAGATGTGAGAGCATGCCATGCTTGTTTGCCTTAGCGAGCATTCAGTGCTAGCACTGAGTCCTAGCGAGCTTCCAGAAACTCGATCAAAACTGGAGCTCTTCACTGGGAAGGTGGGCCTTTTAATTTCCACTTCCGTTCTCCCAGGCTTCCTTATCTCTCAGATAGGCCCACCTACCCATCTACTTTTTTTTTCCCATTTTCTAGATAAAAGATGATGTACTTTATATTTGAATAACACAAGATCTTAAGATAAGTCTTGAAGCAGGTGTAGTTTTGGTTTCTTATATCAAATTCACACTTATTTCAGTAGTGCTATTAGTAACTGTGATTTGGAGGAAGAGCAGCATTTTCATCGTAGCTAAAATCTCAAAAAAAATCCACATTTCAGATTTCTCAGATGCTTTTTGAAAATTTCTCTCTTGATTATAAAAGAAATACAACTTTTTGGCAGAATTTTGAAAAGCAGAGGAAAAAAGTAAAAAGAAACAACAACAACAAAAAATACTGAAACCTCATCAGCCTGTGCTTTGTCCTGCCGTCCACCACTAAGGCAGTTCTATTCTCTATTCTCTGTGAGCAGTCCCTAGTGGCTGAGGGGGGCGGCTGGCAGTCACTGTGGTGACCCAGCTGAGATGAACAAGGGCAGCTGCCTGGGACTGTGAAAGCACTCAGCGAAACATTCTAAGGACTGGGGCAAGTATCTCTCCCTGGAAAAGGTAGTGGCTTTCTGAAGGCCCAGATTTGCTTCAGCCTATTATTTTCAAGTGAAGCTTGAAACATATCGACTTTTTTTCTTCATCCTGAGAGTCAAACCCAGGCCCTCACAATTGCTAGGCAAGTACTCTACCACCGAGTTACATCCTCCATCCCCGAATTATAAATGTCGCCTTTAGGATTTTAAAAACACCATTATCAGCCAAAGAAACAAAACCTGTGCACCAGCTGATCTAACCACTTTCTGAGGGCCACATGGGAAAGTGTTTTTTCACAGAACATCTGGCACCTGTGCCTTAACTCATCATTTTCTAACTGTGTCTTTGTGGAGGTGCGGGTCTCAGAGATGTACCCTGCTAAAAAGTGTTTAGGAAACTGTGAGCAATGGCTCTCTGATGGAGACTCCTCACTGCAAGGAAGCCTGGCAAAGGTCGTGAATCTTGCTGCAAAGCACCAACCCTGCTTAATTCTGTTTACCCTAGTTGAACATAAAACTTAACTTTTCCTCTTTTTCTTAGTAACAGCTATTAGTATACTTGAGCTTTTATGTTCAGTGAAACAAATTCCAGAATGTGCTCCTGTCACACAAAACCATTTCAACAACAGCCACCAGTGCACTTGGGCAGGAGGACCCAAAATAGGATTCACGCTATGGTTTCAACTTCTGCGTCCTGAACTCACCTGGTCCCCTATGTCCCACAGGCAAGACTGATCTTACTGACATGTGATCAGCCACTCTTATCTGGAATAAACAAGGTAGACTAAGAAAAGTAATCGCAAATAATTTATAGGAGTCCAGTATAAACCTAATAAATTACCTTTATAACTTACATAGGCAGATAGAGAAGTAATTTTCACACTGCTGTCACACACCAACTGCTGTAAGTGGGCAAATGAATATAATTTATAGTTTTCTACAGCTTGTCCTCAAAGTAGACAGGAAGTAACTGAAAGTCAACAATGTTCTCACTAAACTGCAATTACCCTGTTATATGCAAACCTGTACTTTTCTTGTTGTTGAACAAGTTTCTCCACAAAGACCAGCTCTCACACTATCTTTATGAAATGCTATCCCTCTAGGGAGGTCAGTGTTTTTCCACCACTGACTGCCTGTGGTTTTCCTTTGGTCTTTACAGAGATGTAAAAAATTGACTAGTCATTTAATAAAAATTATTTGTGGGTTTTTCATTTTCCTACAATAATTCTTCCCATATTCTCAAAAGACTACTTTAGCCTGAGTTTTAAATACCTTTATTTTTGTCAGGCTTTTATTTTCTACTTAAGATTTACCCGAAAGGGCATGTATTCCAATGTGTTTCTTTCTCTAAATTTTCCTCTCTAAATTGAGAGATAATTCTTCAGAAGTTAATAGTAACAAGACATTTAGAAATTTTAGAAAATTTAAGAATTTTGGGAAAACTTGCACAGAATTCACATTGTATTTCAGACTTGAAACTGACATATAATATTTACCAACTATTAGAAATGTTTATTCTTTACTCATTCCAGAAGAAGTGTAATAGAAATAAAATTATTTAGATTTCTTAATACAAGAGTTCTTCATGTTGTTTTAAAGGCAGCATCTCTCCATAATATAGATACATACAGGAATCTTTCCTAGAAATTGTCTGTGACTCAATTCCTAATTCAAAACATCAAGATGCTTTTACCAAATACACAAATCTAAAAAGAAGTAAATAGTCTCATATTATTAAGGGGAAAAAGAAAAAAAAATGGCTGGGCAAACACATTAAATATTGTTAAATTAAACTAAGTTAAATACTGTTGCTGATATTGGCCAGGGGAGGGGGTTATTAAAGGTGACTTTATTTGATACTAGAAAATACAAGGGATTCTAACTTGCGATGAATATTTCTTTTCCTCTCAGATCAAATTAGTCACTGAATCTTCTTATCAAATCTTGTAGCTGTCAAATACTCTTCCTTGACTTGGATTCAAAACTGTAATTTTCTCCATGTACCACATGCATTTCCTGGAGCAGGTATATGGTTTTGGTTTATGTTGTGTCTACATTCCTTGCAAACACCTTTTCTGATATAATGCTCCACAGGATTCTTCTGTTGATACACACACACACACACACACACACACACACATACCTATATACCTATACTTTTATCTCTGGTTAACTAATGGATAAAATTTAATTCACTTCCGGATAACTGTTGTCAAATTTTAGCTGTACATTCTTCAAATTGGCATAATTCTCAAATCTATGTGACCAATTCTCATAGCTAGCACCCTGATGGACCTTCCCATGTGAATGCTCACAATAACCCCACACTCAATGTGTCCAGAAGTGACATCATCATGATCTGTAAATTGCAATCTGCCCTGAATTTTCATGACCACCTAAATTTTTAACTTGGGAAATCATTCTAAGTTCCTCTCTCAGCACCATGGTACATACCTCCTGCTTATCAGAAGCCTCCAATTGTGCCTATGGGAATCCATCACTTCCTCTGTTCTTGTAACCCCTCGTCCTAATGCTGGACTCTATTAACCTTTGTGTGGATTCTTCAACAGCTTTCTCTTTGCCATTAGTGCTCTGTCTCTCAAGCATACCCTAATGTTAGTGACAGAAGTTCTATCTAAAAGGCAAATGGCAAGTTCTTTCTCCTGCTCAAATTCTCTTAATAGCTTCCTACAGACTTCAGGTAGAAACACAGTATTAACTCCAGCTCTTGTCTTGATATGGTTAAGCATTTCCTCCCTGACATGGAACCAGTTCATTTCTCTACATTCAACTCTTACCACTGCCTCTTTATCAACTCATACTGCATGTAGTAAATGCTCTGAACACTCTAGGTCCTAGGGCATTTCTTAGTTGGTTGCCACCTCCTCCTGGACTCCTTTTCTAACTCTCTGTTTACTCCTTAATTTCCATTCCTTGCTCCCTGCCTTGCCCAGTTCTCAGACCCTCCCCCATTTCCCAGGTTCCCTTAAGAAACTCTCTCTCTCTCCAGCCTCCCTGTACTCCCACCTCATTCTGTACAAATACCCACTAGAGGTCTTTTTTCTATGCTTTTATAATTATCTGCTTAGGTTATCAGATTCTTTTGTTGGAACAGAATTCTTCTTTTATACATCTTTTGTATCCCCAGTGTTTAGCACAGTGCCTGGCATAGCAGGTGCTCAGTAAATGTTTGTGGGACTGTGAAAACTAGGGGAGGCTTAGTCTCCGACTGTGGGTACAAGAGCACAACGGGAAGGCAGACACATGGAGAACTGAGTCTTCCAAGTCTTGGCAAGTTATAAAAACACTCTGAGACTTGCGGGGTTATGTTTTCACATACTCAAGCAAACATAAATACCTAACTAGTTGGCAAAAGCTGAGGAATGCCAGAAAAAGAAAAATAAGAGTTCAAGACCAACTGAAATGTTTAGGTAAAAGGCTGATAGAAAAGGATAAAGTTGAACATTTGACTCTAAACTTAAAGGCTGATTTCCTTGATTTACAATGGCTCAAATCTAATTCTCAACAATAGCATTGGTTATGTCTCAAAATGAGCACATGCAAAAGAAGAAGATATTTTCTTTTTTTAAAAAAAGTTACTTACAAAAGAGAGAAAAGGGGAAGTGAATTCTAGTGCTACTCCATTTAATCAACATTTCCAGATTCTAGATGATGATGGGTTGGGATAATGACAGCCTCATCCCAAGGGAAGAGGTAAGAGCAAAGAAGGATAAGGTTTAATGACAGCAAAAGGCAGGAAAAGGCAGAAAGGTGGGGCTGTAGAAGCCACAGTGCTACTGCCACAGTGAATGGGTCCCCAGGACCGCTTGCTTACAACACACAATGGGTGGGGGGGATACAAACAGGCCAACCTATCAGAGGTGAATATCTGCTACCAGTCCATCCGCTCCATGCTGTATTTATTGTCCTCTTATGCATCAGTCCAGGGAGAGAGGGAGGAATAAACGAACTGGAATTAGGCAGGTCCCTGAACTCAAAGAATTTCCAACTTAATCAACAATGGAGAATAAGGCTACCTGACCAGATTAATTACCTGGTTATCTTAAATAGCCCAACATACCTTCAATAAAACAAGGGACACGAAGAAAGAGAGCTTAGTGGACAATTTAAATGGAGAAGCAAATATACACAAAAATTGGTAAACAGAACTCGTGCCAACAAATGATCCAGGGTTTGCACGGAATTCGTAAATGCAGCAGACCGTGCTGTCTGCTCTCAAGTTCAAAGGGTTATCTATGTGCCATTCCACAAGCAGCATGAAATTCAACTATTTTGGAAACCAAATTAAGGACATTCACTTAAAATTATGGACTAGATGTGTAGCTCCTAAACAGTTAGGAAATTCCAAATCTATAAGCCATTAAAATAATTCTGTAAGAGGTGCATTTGTTTTCAGAAGCAAGAGAATAAGATTTTATAAAAAATTGTCAAGGCAGAGATGCTTTTGAAAAAAAAATTAGTTGTCTAATTAGCAACCAGTTGATTTATGATATTACTAGAAGGACGAACTGTATGGTTCCAGCACTATAAGCTGGATTTCTGCATGGTAGGACTAGAAAACATCTTGGTAATAATATTCTTGACATTTTAGAGTAAATGTCTTTCTCCTTTCTCTTACCATTGGGAATCGCGCTTAGGAGGTGGAATCCCACAACAGGCCCCTCTCGGCAACAAAGTCCAGAGCTCCTCCAACGATAATGACAGAATTTGCATCAGGGGAGCCAGCACGGCAAGCTCCTCCAGGAGAACCAATGGCTCCAAACAACAACACTTAGGAGAACCCACAATGCCACACTCTTCCTTGCCATGTCTCCTTTTATGCTGGCAGCTTTCCTCAGGTGGGCCATCTACACTCTGCACCGTGCCAATTTAATTCAGCTGGTATTAAGTTGCCCACCAGTTTTTAAATCCATAACAGGGAGTAAACAATACAATTCTTGCAAATAACCTCTGGGTACAAGGCTTGGCATAGGGTGGTGCTTAGTAAACACCAGTCGACTCTGAATCTTTGTGAGCTACACTGAATTTTACAGGTAATTCTGGATGATCTTTATGCAATGGAAAAACAAATACACACACATACACAAAATCAAATAGAAAAGAAACAAAAACATAAATTAAGCATTACTGTTTGTAAAATACAGGAAGCCAAGACAAAAAAGACAATTAAAAAGGGGATAAAATTATTCTTAGGATGAGACATTCCTCAGCCTCATTTCTTAGGTTTCAGGCGTGTGAATGTGCACATGAGCACAGGCATATGTAAACCATACATTTATGGACATATTTTTCTATACATACATGTGTCTACACATCCATCTTTTCTACCTTCACTATTTAATACTGATTTAATTAATGTTAAAGGAAACTATCAAACTTTCGTAACTAAAAAGAAAAAAAGCTCATTTCGAATCCATGTCTACAGTGTCCTTTGTGTTCTGCCCCACCCCACTCCAGCTCTTTCCTCACACAAGCCAGGACAAGAGAGGGGAAGTCACAGCCACAGCCACAGGCAGACCGATGGTTTGTTAATGGAGCCACTCTTGCTCCAGTTCTCCTCTCCAGTGTGGCTTTGCTCAAGTGTCAAACGCAGGCAGGTAGCAACAGAATAGTGGTGCCCACTGTGGGGGGACATGGATTTCACCAGAATCCTGGTGGGCAGAAGCAGCTGCCCCCATCCAGTGGTGTGGCTTGGAGCTGGGCAGCTGCACCAGTGTGCTGTGGCTCCTTTAAGACAGGTGCCCTGAACCCCAACCAAATCAAGGGAAGGTTTGTTATTCACCTTGTGTCAACACAAACTAATGTCTGTTCCAGAGGAAGGGGAAAAAGAGAGAGAGAGAGAGAGAGAGAGAGAGAGAGAGAGAGAGAGAGAGAGAGCACTCCTGGCAGATGGATCACATCCCAGTAGAAATTATCTGCATTCACTTCACTGTTAGGGCTTTGTCGGTTAGGAAGTGGGGGGATGGAAAAAGAGGAGCAGGAAAAGGAGTTGGTTCTTATTTGGGTTCTGTGACTAGCAAGCTCTAAAACAAGACTTTTAACCTGTCTGTTTCTAAATCTGGGAAACAAAAGGTTTGGATTATGTTTTGAATAATT
>PVJX010044180.1:0-13306 GCA_004027295.1 Dolichotis patagonum
CCATTTGTCCCCAATTTAATCAGTTTTACCTGAACTATTAATCTTACTGGTTAACTATAGTTCTGTCCCATTTTATGCCCATCTGCCTTGTGAGTTCCCAGTTTTCCCACCTTGAACCTGTCTCACCTCATAGTTTTACTCTATAAAACTCTGTGGAAAAGACAGAGTCCTTGGAAACTCGCTCAGGACCCCTTCTGTCTCTCTATCAGCCAGAAGCTTCCTTTCTCTCAATAAATATATTCTACTCTTCACCTCCGTTGTTCCTAAAATTCATTCTTCGATTTTAGAGAACATGAACTTGCATTAGATATAGTAGGTTGGGAGCTTCATTCCCCTATATCGTGGGGAGGAGTTGGAGAG
The DNA here is from genome assembly GCA_004027295.1 of Dolichotis patagonum. Classification (NCBI taxonomy): domain Eukaryota; kingdom Metazoa; phylum Chordata; class Mammalia; order Rodentia; family Caviidae; genus Dolichotis; species Dolichotis patagonum. The sequence continues at coordinate 361 of PVJX010044180.1, forward strand.
GCAGAAGAGAGGAGAAGGCAGTGGCACCTGGTAGCATGAACCCCCAAGGAGAAAATGTTGTGGGTTGGTGGAGTTACGGTATGGAAAGCTGCTCTCTCTGGAGGATGGGAAAGGAATATGGGGCCCTGGGGTCCTCTAAGGAAGTAAAACATGGGGACAGGTACAGTATCCCCAGAGAGGACAGAGGGGATGAGGACTAGGGGTACTGAGAAGAGAGGGGATGTTCCTAAAGGTAGTAGAGCGAACCTGGAGTTGTCAGTCACACAAGGTGAGGGGCACAGGAGAGGGGTCCCTGAGGCAGGAAGCTGCAGGATGGAGATGCGTGTCTCTGACAAGTAAAGATTCTGGGGGTCAAAAAGAGGGAGCAGAACCCTTCACCCATCCCATGCTCACGGAGGAGCTGTGTCCTGCAGGAACGGGATTTTGTGCTTGGAATACAAGGCTGAGCAAAGGGACAATCCTTAGCCTTGTGCAGATCTAGGCTGGCTGGTGACATGTGGGGAGAGAAAATAGCAAATATGACAAGAGGTGCCCCCAAGAGTATGTTAGAGAGGATAGGCTATGGAAGGGAAAGCTTCCTGTGTTGGAGGCTCCCTGGGGCTGGGGTGGGCTGGGACTAAACATGGGGGGTCTGGCGGGCTCAGATTTGGCCTATGCTCTCACTGCAAATCTTACCTGGTAGGCCAGGAGCTGGGGCTGAGATGGGTGTAGGTGGTACCTGATAAGTGGCCTTTGGGAGCATTGATACCAAAGTATCTTGCAGGCTGGGGAAGAAATGATAGGAAGAGGAAGGAGAAATTGCATTCTCAGGGCACCTGTGCAGGGCTGGCCCGAGCTGGGGACGCGGCATCCAGCAGCCTCTCCTCGCCCAGTACCAGCTATGGAGTAGGAGGGAGCTGACTTATTTGTCCTATTAGGGACATGAAGAAATGGCCAAACCCACAAGTCAGCGCTGAGTGCCGTGAGGAACACTTTGCTCACTTAGTGGAGTGCGAGTGTGTGCGTGTGGTGCTGGAGACTGGACCCGGGGCCTTCATACCGAGCTACATCCCCAGCCCTTTCTGCATTTTTATTTTGAGACGAGGTCTCACTAAGTTCCTAAGTTGCCCAGGCTGGGCTCTAATTTGAAAGTCTCCTGGGGGCTGGGGATTTAGCTCAGCGGTGTAAGTGGCCTGTCTGGCTAGCACGAGGTCATGAGTTTGATCCCCTGTACAAAAAAAAAAAAGTCTTCTGGCTCAGCCTCCCAGAGTACAGGGATCACAGGCATGCACCCCTGCACCTCTCCATGTCCACTTCTTCTTAGTGTACCCCTCAAACCCCTGGGGAGGTTGGTGTCATAATATCCACTTCCTGATGTCAGGGCTGCGGCTCCCCAGGGTCTGTGCAGTGGCTGGCATCACACGTTCCAGAGGCAGCTTGCTAGGTGATTCCGGCAATTCCTTAGCCTTTCTGGGCTCAGCTGCCTTCGCCAGGAATGAGGGTAATAAAAGCACCTGCCATACAGGGTCATGCCGGGGGGGTCAGTGATGTGAAATATGTAGGGCACCCGGGGAGGCCCCAGCACGTAGCGGGAACAGACAAGTGTGCTCTGCCACTGACTGTCATCCCTGTCCGAGGTCACTTAGGTGGGCGTGGGGACCAGAGCTGCGGTGGGGCTGACCCCTGCTTTACCCCGGCGGATGCACTGCCCGCTGTTGCTCTGGACGTGCTGACCCAGCCTGGAGGAAGGAGCTGCATGTCCCCCACCCCCGGGCTGTTCCTTTGCTGCAGGCATGTGACATATTGTGGCGTGATGTGTTCTCCCCTCCTGGTGCAAGACGTGACTCAGAGGGCCATGCTGGGGAAATGCGTTTCTTGATTTGCCCACCTCGTCGCCCCCTGCATTCTTTTGAATCTCTCTGAATCAGACTTTATATCTGGCTCTGCCATTCACCCGCTTTATTTATGCAGAAAACGGCCCCACATTTCCAACTTGCTCAACAGCCGGAAAGATTCATCTTTGGCCCGGGGAGGGGAAAAAAAATAGGGTTGGGGGTGGGGAGAGAGAAAAAGGAAGGCGGAAAGAAAGAGCCAGCAACAATCAAAACAACCTTTCTCTCCCTGTGTAATCTGGGCAGCTTCCCGGAGGATAATGTCTTTCCACCGTGCATCGCCCCTCCCTCCCAGGCTGTTTTCACAGGAAGCAAATCCTGGAGCATTTTCAATGCGCCCCTCCAGGCAGAACAATGAGGCCCTTGAACGCTCACAACCGCACTTCCTCCAGTTATCCGGACCTGCGCCCAGCGTCTCCTGCTGAAGGAGGGGACCTAGGGGCGATCCGGAGGGGACCCGGGGGCTGCTGGGAGCAGCCAGGGAGGGGCCGGCTTGCCGGTGCTGCCCAACTGCATGAGGGATGCCCAATAGCCCAATAATAGGTTTGGATCTGTTTTGTTAAGGTACCCGGCATTTACCCGGCTCCGTGATTGGGGGTGGGGAGCTGGGAGGAGGCAGCCGAGATCCAATTACGGCCACCCCAAGCCGGTCTCGGGGAGGTGGCGATGGGCTGGGCGAGAGGGGAGGCGAGGATTGGAGTGCAGACCCTCGGCGGGGCGCCCTGGGGTGCCTGGGCCGGCTGGCCGGAGCAGCTCCACCCGCCTCATTGTCTATTGTGGACAGGCCTCTCCCCCTCTATTCCCTCCCCGAACCCGCCCGCCTCTTTCCTCCCTCCTCCCGACAGAAAGAAGAGCCAGTCTGTGGAGGCGAATGAGTCATGAATAAACAAACAGCGTAGGGGGAGCTGTCACTCTGAGCTGACTTCCTGGCTGCCAGCGGTGGCGCTGTGACCTCCTGCCTGGGCCCAGGAGCCACGCCAGCTGTGGCTGTACCGGGAGCCCTGCAGTCACTCTGTACCCCACAGCGGGTGGGTACACTGGACCCCAATTCCCATGCCTGTCCTTGACCACAACCCTCATAAAAGCATCGTGGTCCTTAGAGTGTGGGAAGCAATGCGATGCGGTGTCCCAGTGCCTACGGGAAGGTCAGGGTTATGAGTGGGTTCCCTTGGGGCTGACAAAAGCCAGGCAGGGGAGACTGGTGATGCCACTAGAGTGTCTGCCCTAGGGTGCTTTGCCCCGGTGGAGTTCATCTTCTGGGAGTATAGGGACTCTGTGGCCTGTGTGCGTGCATGTGTCTGGTGTGTGAGATGCTCCAAAGTGTGTATTATGCCTGGGCTGGGGGGGGGGGGCGTGTGTGTGTGCGTGTGTGTGTGTGTGTGTGTGTGTGTTGCATGACCAGTTTCCTGACTCTGCCTGAGCCGCTATCACTTTAAGGCTTGAGACTTGCTTGTGTCTCCTGCTTCTCTGCTTGTTCCTTTCTCTTCTCCGTTATGTGAGCCTGTGGGTTATTTGGGGCCATCTCTCCCCATGAGTGAGGCCCCAGGGCTCCAGCAGACCTCCAGGGCCTGGCCTGGCTGGCCCCAGCATCCCGCCAGCTGTGGCCACACACAGGCTGCCGGTGCTGCTGAGTAATGCTGGCTGGGACAGAGCAGGCCCATGCAGGGAGGGACTGTGGCCGGGCCATGGGAGCCTTGCTGAGCCCCTGTGGTTGGGCAGGGCCCGGGCCAGCCCAGATGTCCTGGGGGGTTGTGACCACACCAGGTCAGAGGCAGGGGCAGGAGGAAACCATTTCCTTCAGCCTCCCTGGCAACTGCACATCCTCACCTGGGTCACCCAGGGCCAGGGCTGGTGGCTGGGCCTTCGGGAGGAAGTTTGGTGAGGCTAAAGCCGGGCTGTGGCTCAGACTGCAGCCCCAGGCCCTGCTGCTTGGCCGGGTCCAGAACCTGCCAACCCTGGCCCAGCTCCCTCTCCATGCCCTGGCTCCTGGGTGGAGATGGGCGCACAGGGATAGAGCCCCTGAGACCATAGCAGGGAAAGACCCAGTTGCTGTCTTTCCTGCCATCTCTGCTGCAACTCCACCGCCAGCGCTGACTTAGTTGTGCCCTGATCATCGAGAAGGCCCTGGGGCTGCAGCAGACAAACCCTGGCCGTCTCACATTCTCTGCCCGTCCTCCCGCTGACAGGTGGCTTGGACGCTGAGGATCAGCATAGGTCAGGAAGCAGACGAATGTGGCTTCCCAGCCCAGCTCCTTCCTTTGCTAGCTCTGTGACCTAGGGCAAGTCACTGGACCTCTGAACCCTTCCTTCCTCTTTTGTAAAATACGCATACTGAGCCAGGAGTGGAGGCACAGCCCTGCAATCGCAGCACCCTGGAAGATTAAGGCAGGAGGATCCTAAGTTCAAGGCAGCCTGGGCAGCATAGCTACTTAGTGAGACCCTGTCTCAAAATAGAAAGTAAAAAAGGCTTGAGATGTGGCTCAGTATTAAGATTCTGGTTTCAATTCCTAGTGGTGAAAAGAAAAATCTATGCATCTCCGGATCCCTAGCCCTTGGTGTTGTTGCACACAGCCTTTGAGCCCAAACACCAGGCTTGGCTTCAACAGGGCCACTCTCTGTCCATGCCCAGCCCTGTTCTGGAGTTTGCTGCCCATCTGCTTTGTCCTCTGGCCCAGGGCAGTGCTGGGACCTGGGGAGCTCAGCTGGAAGCGTGGACTAAGCAGCCCCACAGCAGGTGCAGGCTCTGAGACGGGGAGCGTGGGGGGCTGGCCCAGTCGGCCTCAGAGCCGAGCTGCCTCCTGAGGAACACCTGGGAGCCTGGCACACTTGCGGGGCTTTCCCTGTGGGAGAGGGCGCCCTGCTCAGGTCAGGCTCTGGCTGTAGGGCTGGTTTGAACCCATAGACATTTTTTTCTTGGGTTTCCATGGGATTAAAAACCCAATCAATCCTCAGGAATAAAGGCATTTCATAGGAAAGTAGGGCAAACTCCTTTGAAGGGTTGAGGGATTTGGCCACCCTGGGTCACTTTACCATGTGGACACTTTAGGCTGAGGGGGGCAGCAGGGCCCTGCTGGGCAGGACAGGACTCTCTAGTCCCCACCACTCCCTAACACATTGCTGCTTTCAAACCTGAGGTGCAGAAAAACCCCTGGAGGCCCACATCAATAGAGCTAGCCAGGGCTGGGAAGTTTCTGTTTCTGAGAATTTGCCGGGGGATTTCTAACAAATTCCTGGTGATGCCATGCTAGTGGCCCAGGGACCCACTTTGAGAACCACTGGGCTGCCCAAGGCTGGTCCTGATGGGTCATCACATCTGGCCTGTTTCTTGTATGTGAAGTAGGAAAATAGTTCTCTGCACCCACAATTCTAGAAAAAGTAGAAAAATTAAGCCAGGTATGGTGGCACCGGCCTGTGATTGGCACTTGGGAGGCTGAGGCAGGAGGATCACTATTAATTCAAGGCCAGCCTAGAATACATAATGAGATGCTGTCTCAAAAGACCAGAAAGAAGAAATAAAGGAAGGAAGAAAGAACAAATTTAAAATGATAGACAGTCTTATTTGACCCAGTAACATAAGTGTATTTCTTTGGAGACAGCAGGGATATTTCGTCGTGCTCACATGCGTGCTATTTGAATATCTGTGGGATAAGCACAGTTTAAGGTGTCACCATGAGATTTAACTGAGGAATGTGACACTGGCCACCTCTGCCACTGAGCTGGGTTTTGCACTGTGTGCCTCCCTTGTTTACTTTCTCTGCAGGTGCTAGAGTTTGTGACCTCCCCTTGCCACAGCGAATCCACGGATTGAACATCTGAGGTTTGTGTTAGGCTCTGGACTTGCAGAATGTGCAACAGACCCAGTCTGCTTCACGGGGTCACAGACCATGGGGACAGGCAGACACAGGAACTGAACTTGTGTAGGTGTGAAGGAGCTATCATCGCTGCACCAGTCGGGGCACTGAGACCCGGGTGCAGGGCTTGTCCTTAACTCCGGGTGGTCAGGGAAGCCTCTCTGAGGTCCTCATCCTCTAGGGGAGTCCAGAGGGAACAAGTGGGGATCTGGACCAAGTGAACTTGAATCTGTGCCCTAGAGGATGGCTGTGGAAGGACAGTCAGGACATCTGGGCTCTGATTCTGGCTCTAGTAGCTCACCTTCCTTACCTCTGTGGATTTCACCTCCTCAGAGCCCCCCACCTAGCACTCCCCAAACCCTGCGGCAGTCTTGGCCTCGACTTGTGCTGCTTTCTCACTGCCTTCCCTGAGTCCCCTGGCCCCTGACTGCTCCCCACTCTCTAGGACACAGTCACACAGAGCCTGCATCCGGGCTCTGTGGCGCCCTGTGGGTGGTTCAGGGGCCACCTTCACAAGTTTCCTGGTCTCTGGACCTGAGCCTGCAGGACTGTTGGCTCTTACAACCATATTCAGGCGAGGAGATGGGTCCACTGCTTTCCTGTCCCCACAGTGGGGGCCAGAAAGCAGAACTTCCCTTCCTCTGTACCTGCCTCCCCAAGGCTACCCCCAGGCCAAGCATAGATGGGCCATGGGACAGGGGACACTTTTCATGTTACAGGGCCCAAGGCATCTTGCCTGATGAAGGCAAGTCAGAGGCACATCCTTCCCCTATTTTCACCATTGGTCATGACATTTCCCTGTGGAGCTCACATATGACGTCAGGAGCCATCTCAGCACAGTCATCTGGGAAGCTGATGCTGAAGACCTGGAGTGGACTCGTGGCATGAAATCTACCAATAGCTCTTGTTTAGCAGGAGCCCGGATACCATGTGGGCTTGTTTGGACTTCTGCATAAGCAAAGCTTGGGATGTGGACCTAGAGGAAATTTCAGGCACAGAGGTAGAGGCTGGACCAGTCTGAAGAGAGCTAGAAGTCGACCAGCAGTTGGCAGGGGTCCCCTGAGGGAGGCACCACGGGCGGGGAGGCCGTGGGACTCAAGTATGGGACCAAGGCAGAGTGGGTTCCAGGGACAGAGACGGAGGCGGCCATGTCTTTTTATTGTACTGTGTGGGACTCTGCCCAAGTCTGGGTTGGGTGCCCTGGGCCTGGGGCAGCTCTGGAGCCAGGCCCTGTTGGTACAGGAGAATTTAGAACACACCGGCCACCAAGCACAAACACCATTTCCCAGGTGCCATGGCTGTGCCCCAACAATACCTTTAGGCATGATGGTGTCCATGGCCGTGCCTTGCTTCTCCTTCTCCAAGTTGGAGTTCTTGTCTCTGCTTCCTTAGGGACTGTCCCAAGTCCCCTTAGTTCCTAAGGTTCAACTGCAGGGCCTCCTCCTTCAGGGTCCACAGGATGCACACTGGTGACCCTGCAAGCTGAGGCTCCATGCTTTCCTTGGGCTGGGAGGACTGGTGGGGGACATGTGGCTCTGGGGGAGGCCTCCTTGGATGATGTGAGCAATTCCAAAGCCGCTTGGGCCTGGCGCTGGGTCGCCCACCTCTGAGAAGTGGAAGTTGCTGAGCATAGGGGAAGGGAACACTTCCATCCGGGTCTTTACCTACAGGAGAGTTCTGTTCCCAAGGTATGGGCTGCAAGGTGCGTAGACCTGGCCTCTTCCCTCCACCATCTCTGCTCTCAGCTGCAGGGCTCAGGGGCCAACCTGGGACTAGAGCTGCTTGACATGCGTGTAGGGTCTGCTGCATGCCTCTGGCTGGAGGGGCTTGACCTGGTCTTTCAGGGTCTCGGTTTCCTTAAGTTGAGTGCTGTTCCCATCTCGTAGATCATTGTGACAATTACAGATCTCTCACACCTGCTCTCTCCTGCCTCAGCTGTGTTCTGCCTGGAATGTTTTCTGCTTGTCCTTTGTCAGCATAGCTCCTATGTATTCTACAGAGGTGCTGGACTCAGTCACCTCCTCCAGGAAGCCCTCCCTGGTGACTGCCTCTCATCAGGTTTCCTCGCCATATCTTGCTCTCTCCTATTTCTCCTGTCTCCATGCCTCCCCTGTTAGACTGTGAGTTCCTGGGGTCCTGGTTCCCGCCCCTGTCATCTCAGTGATACCTGGTTTTCTGAATCCACTTAGCCTGAACTGGAGCCTGGTGCTCCTGACCCCTTCTCAAGCCACCCAGGCCCCACATCTTCTGTCTCACTCTGCTGGGTCTGCTTCTTCATCTGTCAGTGGAACAAGAACCTTGTGAGATGGGTGGCATTTGGAGGATCCAAAGGCATGGCCAGCACTTGCAGCATTTTACAGTTTGCAAAACCAGTCAGCTATGCTTTTCTGAAGGGATGCAGAGTCCTTTATCTGGGGGAGCCCAAGACAAAGGGGTAAGAGGGACATGAGGTCACCATGGGAAAGTCTGAGGCAAGGGGGCACCATGTGTGTGGATGCGATGCACACAGCGCCCCTTGTAATGGAGCAAGGCGGTGGTACTGGCCTGTACACTCTGCTCGCTTTGGCCCGCCTGGAACTTAGATCTGTCACCTGTGTCTGGGGTCCCTGAGCACTGAGGACAACAGTCTTGGGACCTTCTTCCCTGGGTCTTGCTCTGCTCAGCTAAAAACCTGGTGACACACTCCTGTGGGGACACAGCTGCCTGTCTGTTCACACGTACATCTATGTACATACATTCATGCACCTATGCATGTGCAAATGTCCTGACCCCCCTGTTTTCATGGCCGGGTAAGTTTCTATCTTTTCCCAGTGTGGGACTCACGGAAAAAAAAATTCCTGAATGACTTCCAGGAAGAACATTCTTTCTACATCTTCCTTATTTCTTCCATCTCCTCTTTAGAAATAGAAGGAAACTGAGGCCAGAGTAAATAGTTTGGCCTGGGCCCTGCAGCAAGACAGAGGAAGATCTAGTAGGAGCAGCTGTGGTACCAGGATACCCTGACCTGCATAGAGGCTTGGGAGGTGGGAGGTGATGGGAGTGCAACTGCAGCAAAATTTTGTCAGTGCAGTGTCCCATTTTGCGGGTGGAGGGGGGATGGACTCAGCCATGGTCTCATCCCAGGCACCCACAGCTCCCAGGGCAGATCCCATAGCCTGGAGGTGCACAGGCTTGGAGTTGTAGCCCTGGGCTGGCCTCCATGTTGCTGGGAAATTCCAGGTTGGCAGCTGCTGTCTGCAGAGCAAAGCTCATTCAGATTGTAACTGCAAAATAAAAAAGTGAACTTAATAAACAGGGTTCTGTGCAGATGCCCTGGGGCCAGACTTTCCCTGCAGCCACTGCGAGCATGGGGCTGCCTGCCTGGGGGCCTTGCCTGCTGGTGTGTGGATCTGGGCCAGCCGGCCAGCAGCCCAGCCTGGCCTCCTCTGGCCCTGCCCCATCCTGCTGACACAGGCTGTCCTGGCCTCTCACCTCCTGCTCCCTTCCCCTCCTGCTGGCAGGCTGCGGGGTAACAAGATGCCCTTTGTGTGCAGGTTGGGCCAGCGGGGCAGCAGGGGAGGGGGCTGCAGGCCACTCCTGCACTGCTTCTCCCTGCTGAGTCACAGCTCCTGCCAGGCTCTGGGGACAGAGTTGCAGGTGACTGGCCAGGTGGCATGGAGCCCAAGACCTTGGAGATGACCTCAGACAACCCTTTTACTGTGCACGACAGGGGAAACCAAGGCTCAGCAAGGGGAAGGGACTGTCCCATGCTTGGCAGGTAGAAGGTCTCAAGAGAAGGCACCCCTTCCTGCAGCCAGAGGGCTCCCAGGCTGGTAGTGGGGTCTCCACGGTGCTCCGGCTTTTCCCCAGAATAGCTAGTATGCCCAGGTATGTGCACACACATAGTCCTGTGTCCATGTGCTTCTGAGTGTGAGCATGTGAGGGTGTGAGTGGTCATGCAGGTTAGTGTGTAAGTGTGTTTGTGTCCCCAGGGTTCCCCATGCCTTCTCCCAGGACACCCAGGCCTGTCCTCAGTGGCACTGCCCCTTCCATGTAGCTTCTAGCCACGAAGGTAGGTATCTGTGACGGGCAGCTTAATGCCTCATGACCCACCCCTTGAATCCAAGGTGAGTCTCTCTCTCTCCCTCTCTCTTTCTCTCTCTCTGCCCTCTTGCACTGTGCATTGTGGAGCTCAGAAGTGGGGGCCTGACTGGAACTGTTGATGCTGCTAGAACACAGGCTCTGGAGCCAGGTGGCCTGGTTTTGAATCCTGTTTTGTCACTGTCAAGTAAGGGCAAGTTACTTCCTCCATTTTTCTCATCTGTAAAATGGGATTGTAACAGGCTTGCCTCATCTTGGGTAGGTGTTGGGTTTGTACCTGTGAGGCTCTTAGAGTGGTGTGTCATGTATGGTAGATCCTTTTGGAACATTAGTTAGTATTATTTTCCTTGTGATGACTGTTGTTCTTTTGAGCCCTAGAAAATCCAAGTGGCCTGAAGTGACTTGGGGCTTGCAGCCTGGTAGCATGAAGGGCCAGCTCCTTGGTCACTGATCAGCAAGTAGCAAAGGGTGGGGATGGTTCCTGAAAGGAGGTGCCCAGAATGCCCTTCCTGCTGGGCCCCCTCTGAACCCATGCCATTTGGTGCTGGCCTGGCTCCTGCACCTGGCTTCCCTGGGCCTCTTGGCCAGGTCTCAGCAGAAAGGGTAGGATGGCCTGGTGGCTGGCGCTCCTCCCCTTCTGATGGGTCTCGGGTGGCCCTGGCGGGCGTCAGACTTCCTGTTGCTGTGGCTGTGACACCCCACCTAGTGCCGGGAGGGCCATCTGGGCCAAGGGCTCCGAGGGGGCCTGCCAGCCATCTGCTTGCTTGGCGCTGGCTGCTTCCGAAAGGCAGCAGGGCGTCGCAGGGCTGGGGCTGTGGGAGGGGCCAGGCCTGTTTCTGGTCTGGACAGCCTGTCGGGCCCCAAGCTGCCATGAGGATGCCTGGTCCCAAGCTTCTTGTCCTAATTCTGCCCATGGCAAGGCCGGGCAGAGAAATCACCTTCCTGGCTGTAGGCTTTCTGCCACTTAACGGGCAGGCTGCCAGTCAACACTGTCTCAAGGCCCAGGATCTGACTGGGGGACACACTGGGTCCTCGGAGGGTCCCCCACTTGGACCTGGCCTCAGCCCTGACCCTGGGGCCCACTGGGGAATTAGGCACAATAAGAGCACTCAGGTACAGGGCGGGATTTCTCCCTCAGCGGCAACCTGGCCCTGTACAGGGTGACAACAGTGAGGCCGACTTCGCCGGAGAAGGAGGTTGGTTGGGACCAAGGAGGCAGCTTCTCCATGCGTGCCTGTGGACATTCATCACTCCTCCAGGATTGGCATTGCCCCTGAGCATCAGCACATGCCTGATGCCAGGCAGGGTCGGGGGCGGTGGCCATGACAGTCAGAGTAGGACTAACTGGTGACACTCCCCACCGACAGTGTGGTGAGCTCCAGGGTGGGGTGTCCTAGCAGGAAGTGCAGCTCAGCCCTGGGGCCAGGAGGAGTCTCTGAGATGCTGTGACTGAGACTTGCCGGGGAATGTGGTGCCTTCCACCTCCATAGTCCCCTTCTGAATTCAGGGATCACCATGGCCACTGAGTGGACAAGGAAACCCGATTCTCAAACAGATGAATGCACAAGTGGCTTTTCTATGGGACAGAGCTGGCATCTCAGTTCCAAAGTCCCCTGGGCCCCTCTGGTCTCTGGCTTCCAGGGTGTTCCTGCTCTTTGTGAGCTGCTGACCTGTCTGTGAGGTTGGGGGGCTGTCCTGAGTATGGGAACCACCTCCTGTGCAGGATGGAGTGGGTGGGGGTCTGCCTGGGTGCATTTTCATCACCTCTATCCAGGGTCAATCAGGGTGACCTGGGCTTCTGACACCTGGAAGAACCCCACCACCCTGCCCCGTGGAGCCTTGGTCAGACATGTAGGTTCCAAGAGGACTGCCATGGGGCTCTCTCTGCCCTCCTCTCTCTGTCACATGAGGAGCCACAAGTCCTCGGGAGGTTTTCCTCCTGGGATGATCTCGGCTTTTATCTGACTCTGGCTCCATAACCCTGCTCAGTTGCTCCTGATCCTCTGCTTACAACTTAAACAACTGACTAAACGCCTCCATGTCTCACCATCTGCCTTCTTGCCTTTCCTGCCTCATCTTCCTCCTTGGTCCCACAGATGACCAGCTGGCCTCCTGGCTGGGCGCCCTGCATCGTGCCTACATTTCTGGCTCCCTCTCCATGTGTCTGCCGGAGGAGAAGCACAGAGGGAATCAGATCGTGGCCCAGCAGGTACAGCTCAGGTGACCTGGCCCTGGCCACCTTTGGGCTCCTTGCTCTGCTGTGCCTCAGTGTCCCTAGCCAGCTGCCTGAAGTTTCTTCCCTGGGCCTCTGTGCAACTGGCCCTTTTCCACCTGAGCTCAAGGTGTGCTCCAGACCCTGTGCACTCCTCTGCCATTTCCCTGCTTTACTTTGTCTAGAGCTCATGCTTGATTTGCAGCTCTCTCCTCTACCTCACCCAGAGTGCGAGCTCCAAGGCCTACCGTCATTTCCCATCCTGTCCCCTCCATCCAGAGCCTGGCTGAGAAGGAACTCAAGGAGTAAATGTCCCCAGTGCTGCAGACTTCTGTGTGGAAGAAAGGAGCTTGGTTTTTTCTTTACCAGCTTCTTGGCATGGCCAGAAGTTTTCTGCTCAGTGCCAGCTTACTGTCCCTTGGTGACAGGGTGCTCATTTCCCCAAAGGCAGTACTTCTTGTGGACCATTGGCCATCAGACTTATTTCGGCCTGAAACCAGGTTTTTGGGGTCTCCCCCTGGTCCCAGTTCTTCTCTGTGAGGTGACACCTTTACAGAAGCTTTGATCCAATATTTGAAAGGTATAGCTTCATGGGAGAATGGGTCATGGGCTCCATTTGGCTTTATACTACTTTTCTTTGCTCAGCTGCATCCTGTGGAATCCTAGGGCCTCAGTTTCTCCTCTGTCATTGCTGGGAATCATGTCATTCAGGTCACACCAGGGAAGGAGAACGTGCTGACCTGTGAACCTAACTGGATGCTTCTCAAGTGCTCTGTTTCTGCAAACAGTCCTCCAGGATTCTTCACTGTTGTGGGGTGTCTAGTTTCCACTGCTCCCCCTTCCAAAGAAAGTAAAACTGGGAGGAAGAGGCTAGCTGCTGAGGTGGGCCTGGGTCGCAGGAGGGAGAATGGAAGATTAGCGGGTGTGTGGGT
>PVJX010044181.1:0-13308 GCA_004027295.1 Dolichotis patagonum
TTTTCCAAGAACTAATAGCATTAGTAGTATAATCATCTTAGCTATCTTATGTATATATATATATATATATATATATATATATAATTATATATATATATAAATTTATATCCTTTTCCTTTTCTCTTCCTTCTTTCCCCTTTCCCCTATCCCAGTTACTTTTCCCCTTTGAGTAGTTTCTTAACTTTACACAACATTTATTGTAGATTTTGGATTTTACTTGTTTTGGGTTCTTACACTAAGGAGACAATACAGTATTTACACGTGTGAGTTTAATTTATTTCAATTATGAGTATGGTCTCAAGTCTCATCCATTTACATATAAAAGCCTTCATACAATCTTCTTTATAGCTGAGTAGTACTCCACTGTATAAAAATACCACATCTTTTTTTATACATTTCTCAGTTGATGGGCATTTGAGTTGTTTCCAAGATTTGGCTATTACAATTTTTTAAAAATTCTTTTATTATATTGTATTTTTTTTGGCTATTAGAATTTTTGCTGCTATAAGCATTACTGTGGTATTGCTAGAGTTTTCTGGTGCAACAGAGAAGCAAAAAGTGCAAAAAGAAAAGAACAGGTTTATTGAAGACAGAGAAAGGACCACAAAACCCGTGGCAGTTGGGCTGTCTTCTTCAACTACATACAGAGAGGCATAGGGTTATATGACCTATGATCAGAAGTAATGTGTGAGGAAGATATTGATGAAGTGTGAGGCACTGATTGGAATTTTCTTTGTGCACAAAGAGGAAAGGGAGTTGCAATCAGGACTGAAGAAGAAGTAAGTGGTAAGTGTTTCAACTTTGGCCTTCTGCTGTGTTAGACCACTGCCATAATTGTACAGTAATTTATACTAAGGCAAGAACCTTTCCAGTCTGATGATTTCAGTTCTGGGAAAATGCCTAGAAATAAGATACCTGGGTCAAATGGCACTTTTAATCCTAGCCTTTTGAGGAACCTCCACACTTATTTCCACAGTAATTGTACCAGTCTACACTCCCACCAACAATGGAGAACAGTTCTTTTTTTCCTCACAGCCCCTCTGGCATTTGTTATTGGTTGATTTCTTGATCTTGGCCAATCTTTCTGTGTGAGATACAATCTCAGTGTTGTTTTAATTTGCATTTCTTGAATGACTAATGATATTCAATGTTTTTTCATATATTTATTTACCATTTGTATTATTTTATCTGAGAAGTGTGTACTCATCTCAGGTGCCCATTTTTGGATTGGATCTGAATTTTGGGGGCTTGATCTTTTTTTAATTCTTTATATGTTATAGATAGAAATCCTTTGACTTAGGAAGAGTTGACTAAGATTTTTTCTCAGTTTGTGGGTTTTCTTTTCACTCTGTTAGAGATTTCTTTTGACAGGCCAAAACTTTTTAATAAGATGAGATCCCAGTTGTTGATTCTTTGAAGTATTTCCTGTGAAGTTTGGTTTTTGTTCATGAACTCTCTGCCTACATCTATGTCTTCAAGATTTCTACCTAGTTTCTCTCCCAGTATATTTATTGTTTCTGTTTTAAGATTTAAATACTTGATCCATTTTAACTTTAGTTTGGTGCATGCTAACAGACATGGGTCTAGTTTTAGTTTTCAGCATATGGAAAGCAAATTTTTGCAGCACCATTTTTTTTATTTTAAAGAGGATAGAACCAAGGAAAATAAAACAGAATAAAGCCAATCAAAACAAATCAGTGAAAGTGATGCAGGACTTCAAAACATTATGAAATCAACAATAGTTTCCATAATGCCTTTTGTTGTCTTCATATTAGCTGCAGATACCTCTGGACATAGTAGAAATCAAACAGAACAGAATAGAATAGAAACAATAAAAACAAAATAATGAATGTAATAAAGGACTTCAAAACAATTCAATACTAAATCCAAAAATGGCTATCATAATATGGCTTGCAATCTTTCAAATAGCTGCTCATGCTATTGGATATAATAAAATCAAGCAAAATAAAAGAATAAAATCCAATCCAACAAAACAATAAAAATGATACAGGACTTCTAAACAAGACAATAGGGAATCAACAGTGGCTACCACCCTCAGAAGGATATCATCCCTAGATGCCACACTGTTGTACCACTGTCCTCTGAACAGATGATCAAACCACTGGTTATAGACCTGCAAGGTCTGTGAAACACCAAAACACAACACTAGAAGCATCAAATTGCACTTCATGTAAATAGCTGTCATCACAGCCTGCATTTCTCCAGATCAGCCTGTTGCTTATATGGGGTGGGGGAATGGGACATCTTGTTTGTCAGCCTATGCACTGGAAGTGTCCTTGGGTCTGGCTGTCCCCACAGTGGCAGTGGCCTGCACATGGTGCTGGTCTGCAGTGGGGCTTGCTTTTTGGTGGGACAGTGTTCTCTCCCCAAGCAGTCCTTGAATGGCACTGACTTACAGGAAAAGGCTTGAGTCTGACTGTCCCCACTCTGGTGGAAGCCCATGCATGGTGTAGAGCACCACTTATTAAAGAGGTTATCATTCATCCAGGTAGCATGTTTGTCCCTTCTTGAAGATAAGGTGGTTGAGAGTGTTTATAGTTGTGACTGTGTATTCTAATCTATTCCATTGATTTTCGGGACTGTTTTTATTCCAGTACCATGTTGATTTTATCACAGTAGCTTTGTAGTATAATTTCAAGTCAAGGATTGTGATGTCTCCTGCCTTGCCTTTGCTGCCCAGAATTGCCTTTGCTATTCTAGGTCTCTTCTGGTTCCAGATGAATTTTGGAATTGGTTTCTCTCTTTCTGTGAGATATGCCAATGGTATTTTCATTGCAATTGCATTAAATCTGTATAACAATTTTGAGAGAATGGCCATTTTCACAATTTTTGTTCTTCATATCCATGAACAAGGAATGTCTTTCCATTTTCTGAGATCCCCTTCAATTTCTTTTTTTCAGAGTATTATAATTTCACTTATAGAACTTTTAGTTCCTTTGTTAGATTGATTCCTATGTATTTCATTTTTTGGATGCTATTTTGAAGGGTGTGACTTTCTTTATTCATCTCTCAGTGAGTTTGTTGTTTGTGTAAAGGAATGTTATTGATTTTTGAGTGTTGACTTTGTATCCGGCTACATTACTGAATTTGGTTGTTATATCTAGAAGTCTTTCAATGGAGTATTGGGTTATTGCATGTAGAAGTCTTTCAGTAGAGTATCACGTCATCTGCAAATAATGATAATTTTTCTTCCTTTCCTATCCTTATTCTTTTTATTTCTCTCACTTGTCTAATTGCTCTGGATAATGTTTCCAGAACTACATTGAATAAGAGTGGTGATAACGGGCATCCTTATCTTGTTACTGATTTTAGGTTGAAAGTTTTCAGTTTTTGTCTATCTAATAAGATGTTGGTTGTTGGTTTATCATATATGGCTTTTAACAGATTGAGGTAAAGTACATCTATTCTAATTTTTCATAGGATTTTTATCATGAATGAGTGTTGGATTTTTTCAAAATATTTTTCTGCATCCATTGAGATAATTATGTGGTTTTTGTCTTTGGCTCTGTTGGTATGGTATATTCCATTTATTGATTTGTGTATGTTGTACCACCCCTGCATTCCTGGGATGAATCCCATTTGATCATGGTATATAATCTTCTTGACAATTTGCCACATTCTGTTTGCCAGTATTTTATTAAAGATTTTTGCATCTGTGTTCATTAGTGAGGTTGGCCTATAGTTCTCCTTTTTGGATGGATCTTTCTCTGATTTTGGTATCAGAGTGATACTTGCCTCCAGGAATGAGTTAGGGAGGATTGCCTCTTTTTCAATTTCATTGAAGAGTTTGAGGAGTGATGGCATCAATTCTTTCCTAAACTTCTTGTAGAATTCAGCAGAGAATACATCAGGACCTGGGCTTTTCTTTGTTGGTAAGGTTCTAATTGCATTTTCAATTTCACTAGCTGAAATTGGGTTATTCAGCAGTTTTACATCTTGACTGTTTTGGTAATTTGTATGTTTCTAAGAATCTGGCTATTTCTTCTGAGTTATCGAAACTATGAAAGATAAGTTTTCAAAGTAGGTATTGATGGTCTTCTGTATTTACACAGAGTCTGTAGTGATTTCACTTTTTTCATATGTTTCTTTTTTTTGGTACCGGGGATCAAACTTATGACCTTGTGCTTGCCAAGCAGGCACTTACGCCACTGAGCTAAATCCTCGGCACTCTTTCCATTTCTTACTGTGTGAATTTGACATTTTTCTTTTCTCTTTTTAGTAATGTTGGACAGGGGTTCATCAATTTCATTTATTCTTTCAAAAAGCCAACTCTTTGATTCATTAACTCTTTGTGTTGTTTTCTTAGTTTCAATTGCATTGATTTCTGCTCTGATCTTTATAGTTTCCTCCATTCTTTTGGCTTTGGGCTTGACTTGTTCTTCTTTTTCTAGAAGTTTGAGTCTAGAAGTTAGGTTGTTTAGTTGTGTTCTTGCTATTTTACTGGTGTGGGAACTTACTGTTATAAATCTTTCTCTGAGGACTCTTTTCATTATGTCCCATAGGTTCCAGTAAGTTGTATTTGCCTTTTTATTTGATTGTAGATATTGTTTAATTTTTATTTAATTTGTTCTGTGATCCATTGATTGTTTATGAGACTATTATTTAATTTCCATGTGTTTATGGGGTTCTTGTGTTTTTTGTTAATTTCCAATTTTATTTGTGCTATCATCAGATAAAATGCATGCGATTATTTTAATTCTTTTGCATTTACTTATGTATGTTCTGTGGGTAGTATATGGTATGTTTTAGAGAATGACCCATATGCAGTTGAGTAGAATGTGTATTCTGATATTGCTTTGTGTAACAGTCTGTACACATCTAGTAGGCTCATTTGTTCACAAGTTTGATTTGGTTCTGTTATTTCTTTGCTGATTTTTTGTTTGGTTGATCTGTGTCTTTGTGACAATGGAATGTTAATGCCCCCATTATAACTGTATTATTGCTTATTTGATTTTTCATGTCTATGTAAGATTTGTCTTACATAGTTGGCTTCTCCTAAATTTGGTACATATATATTTATGACTGTAATCTCTTCAAGTTTTCCCCTAATAAGTATGTAGTGACCTTCTTTATCTCTTTTATCATTCTTGGTTTGAAGTTCACATTGTCTGCAAATAGAATAGTTACTCCTACTTTTTGGCAGGATCTTGTTGCATGGAGTATTGTTTTCCATCCTTTGACTTTTAGACTATGAATTTCCTTTTGAGTTAAATGTGTTTCTTGTATACAGAATACTTTTGGGCTTTGTTTATTAATCGTCTCTGACAATTTGTTTCTTTTTATTGGTGAGTTGAGGCCATTTACATTGATGGATAGAACTGATATGTACTGACTAATCTTTGTCAGATTATCTTTTGGTTGTTGGTTTTCTAATTTTTCTCTTTGTTTAATTTTCCTTGCTTGTGGTTTCCTTGTGCTGTTGTTCTTTGAATTGCAGTCATCTTTATTTCTTTCTAGAGTGTCTTTCAGTGCTCTTTGTAGTGTTGGTTTAGTGGTCATGAATTTCCTCAATTGTTCTTTGTTATGGAAGTATCTTATTTCTCCACTGATTCTGAAAGAGAGTGTTGCAGGGTACATTAGTCAGAGTTGCAAGTTTTTTCCTTTGAGGGCTTGAAATGCTTCATTCCAAGCTCTTTTGTACTTGAACGTTTGTGTTGAGAAGTCTGCCATGATTCTGATAGGTTTTCCTTCATAGGTGATCTGTTTCTTTTCTCTGAAAGTTTTAGTATTCTGTTCTCATGCTGAATTTCTGGGATCTTACTTATTATATGTCTGGGTGAAGATTTATTTTGGCTATGGCTAATTTGGGTTCTATTGCCTCACTTATCTACATATCAGATTCTTTTCCCATGCTTGGAAAATTTTCTATTATTATTTCTGTATATAGTCTTCTTATGTCATTTGTGTTGATCCCTGGTTTTTTGTTGACACCTATCAGTATTATATTGTTTCTCTCTGCATAGTCTTGCAGCTGTTGAATTGTTGTTTCCTGGTTCCTGGTTTTTTTTTTTTTTTTTGTACCTGGGATTGAACTCACAACCTTGCGCTTGCCAGGCAGGCACTTAAGCCACTGAACTAAATCCCCATCCCGGTTCCTTGTTATTTTTAAGAGATATTTTCTTTCATTATCATATGCTTCCATCCTGTCTTCAAGGTCTTAGAGTCTATCTTGAACTTCATTGAAGTGGTTTTGACAACTTTGAATGGAATTTTTAATTTCCTGAATATCCCTTTGAATCTCTTTCATGCATTCTAATTCTGTATTAGATTGTTAATTCAAGTTTTCCATCATTTTCTTATGTTCCTCTATTTTTTATCTACATCCTCTTTAGATACACACATTTCTTTCATACTGCTTGTCATTTCTTTTTTTACCTGAGATATTATTTCTGATCTGATTTCCTCTATAGCTTCATGCAGTTGTTTCTTTACTTCAGTTGCTGTTATTTCAGACAGTTCAATTGTGTGATTTCCAATGTATTCTTTTACAGTGTCTCCCGGGTCTGTTCTCAGTGGGCTGGAAGACTGAAACTACATCCTGGTCTTTAATTTTGTCATTTTCATCTGGGACCTGTGTGACTGGCCAGTCACCCTCCCAATGGAGTACGCTGGGATGCTAGGCCGAGCATAACTTTTATCCTTTGATACTCACATGGATAGCCAGGGCATGATCTCAAACTATGGTGACAGGGCCTTGTGCTGTGATGGGCAGAGGTTGAAATCTCTAGGATCCATCAGCTAGGCTAGTCACTCCCTGATGGATTGCTCTGGGGCTCTGGGCTGGGCAGGGCTCAGTATCTCTGGCACCTGTGTGTTTGGCCAGGTGTTCCCTCAATGTATTGCACTGGGATGCTGGGCCTAGCAGAGCTTGGATCCTCCATGTAGCTAGCAGTGATGCACAACTGGTGTGTGGCACTGGGCACTTGCTCCTGGATGGGTGGATTTCAGAACTGATGCCTTAACTTTTTATATATTGCTATCTTATTTTATAAAGTTTATTTTGTTAGTATATGTGTGTAGTCCAGTGTTAGAATTTGTTGTGGAAACTTAATACATGTACATAACACATCTTAATTTCTTTATCCAATTTTTCTTTCTTCCCTCCCCCATCCACTCATCTCTTGATCCTATTGCTTTTTATTTTTTGTTTCGTACACATAAGCTATAAAATGCTTATATTCCTTAGACAAAGCACCACTGAGAAACCTATGGTGTTTGACATTAGGAATTCAAGTGACTTCGTCCACTAGCTTCCTTATCCATTGCATTAAGAAATAATCCTTAAATGTGTTCAACTATAAATATAAGCCACAGAAAGTAAATGGAAAATATGTGACTACTTGCATTCATATGTCCTTTTGTAGCAGGCAACTGAGTTAGTCAGAAATATAGGTAGGGAGATAGGGCTAGGTCCTCAATAGAGCCAGTGCAGACACCTGGAAACTGCCCAGGAAGCTGATGCCTCCTGCTGAGGACCAGGCCTCAAGACAAAGGACCATACAAATGCACCCATATCCTGAGGATTGACACCCTAAATAGTTCCCATTTCCCTAGCAAAGAAAGAGTCACAGCTCTAAGAATGCCTGCTGCTTGCTGCATGACTTGCTTTCCCATTTGTCCCTAATGTAATCAATTTTACCTGAACTATTGATCTTATGGGCTAACTGTGGTTATGTCCCACCTTATGCTCATCTGGGAACTGCCTTGTGAGTTCCCAGTCTTCCCCCACCCTGAACCCATGGTTTTACTCTATAAAATTCCCTGGAAAAGACAGTCCTGGGCAACCCCCTGGGGACCCCCTTCTGTCTCTCTCCAGACAGAAGCTAAATACATTCTACTCTCCACCTCTGTTGTTCCTAAAATTCATTCTTTGCTTTGTCTTATAGCCTTATTAAAATGTTGCAAATCCAAGTTAAAACATGTGAAATTTATAAAGTTATGATATTTATTTAATGGTATATTATTATTTTGTTCTTGTACAAGTTAAATCTAAATTGGTTGCTAAAATTATTGGTACTCCTTGCTTGACTGTATTTAGGCAATAGCACTAGAGAAAAAATATTAAAACATTAAAACAGGCTTTAATGTAAACTTCTGTAAAATGGTTCTCTTAAATAGAAATCTAGCTCAGACTTAGAAAATGTATATGCCTACAATAAACACCTGGACTCCTTCCACCATTTAAACAGCGCTAGGCTGGTGGCCAGACTTAAGACTTGGAGGACAGGTTTCACTGAGACAGACTGGCTCTGATCCTCCTCTATATTCTAGAGGAAATGTCAGGCCTTTTTTGCTTCAGTTTCCCACCTTTGACTTCTACTCATTTCCCACTTTGCACTTTCCTTATAGAGGCATGTAAAGTTAGAAAAAACTCTGGACTATTCAATTCAAACCTTTACCTTCTTAGTTAAGCCCATAGAAAATGAGCGTTTGCTAACGCCGAACACAGGGAAGTCATCTTAAAGGACACATACCCCATCTCTGGGTCAGATGAGACATTGGTCAAAATTGTGCCTGTCCAGGAAAACACACATAAGAGCCATGTCCCGGCTCAGTGTTCTGGGCAAATCTCCTTTGGAGATTAAACCTGAGACACAGTGGGGAGAACCAGCGTCATATGGCAGTGGAAGAAGCTATCCCCGGAAACAGCACACAAAGGGGACCTAAACACATTAGAATAAGGCGGCTCTCCAATCTCTCAAGTTACAGACTTTAAAACTCATTGTAAATTCATAGAGCAGTAGGTAATGATCTTAGTCAGGCTTTTTAACTATCACTTATAGAATTTTGATAAACAGTGGTTACTCTGCCAGCTAATTAATTGCTCTTATAGCAGCTGCCACCCTCAAAGCAGAGGACAGGTTTCCCTAGCATCTGTTTGGTGAATCCCCATTGAAGCCAGTGGCCAATGGAGTTAATGGAATGTTGACCAGACAGACAGCTGGATTCCTTTCTGGAGACTGATCTCTGGTTATGTGAACAGATGGAAACTGAGAACTGAGGGTTCCTGGCCAGGGCAACTCTCTGGTGGACACTCGAAAGTTCCTCAGTAAACATGTGCTCATGACCACTGAAAATCTCCATTTTTCTATCATCTCTGTTTCTCAACTTTTAAGTGGCAGTTTCAAATCACTTAGACTACCTCTCCAGACCTCTGCGTTAGGCCAAGGTAGTTAACAGCAATTGTTAACTTCACAGCTTGTAGTAGGAAAGGATTTACATTTGTGCCTTACATATGTTAATTAAGAGTAAATGGGCTTTTCTGTGTACCTAGAAAATTGATGTGCCTGTTTCTAACTTAAAATGTGAAATAGGAAATAGGAAAGAGGAAAATTTACAAACGTGGAAACTAGACAGCAGTTTTGTATAATTATTAGGTAAAAGATAAAATGAAAAGGTAATTTAAACAATAATGAGACAAAGAAAAGTAAATAAAAATTTACCAAAACTTACTGGAGTAGCAAAAGAATTAGTAACCATGTAGTTTATAACATTCAAAGCCTACAATTAAAAAAAAAGATGTCAAATATATTGAACGCAGAACTCAAGAATCTCAAAAAGACAAAACTAAGCTTAAAGTTATTATTAAAGAGAAAATAATGAAAGTGTGAGACTAAAAAAAGCATGAAAAAGAAAATAGAACTGTGTTGGCTCTTTGAGGAAAGTTTAGACAAACTAACAAAAAAGAGAGAAACTCAAAGAAAATTATAAATGAAAGAGGAGACATTAGAACAGATGACATAGAAATAAAAAAGATCTCTTGGGACTCTTAAGAATAGTTATATTCCAACAAATTGAATAACCTACAAAAAAATGAATAAATTCCTAGAAACATGCAACCTACCGAGACTGAATCAACAAGAAAATCTTAACAAATAGTAAACAAAGACATCGAATCAGTAAGTAAAATCTTACCAACAAACAAAATCCCAGAATCACGTGTCTTCATGGGTTAATTCTACAAAATATTCAAAGAACAACTAATGGTAACTATTATTTTTTGGTACCAGGGATCAAACTCATGACCTTGAGCTTGCCAGGCAGGTGCTTGTGCCGCTTAGCTGTATCCACCACCTTGGCAACTATTATTAATCTCCCTTCCCACAAATAGGAGAGAGACCATTCTGAAACTTGCTTTATGAAGCAAACATTACCTTGATTCTAAAGTAAATGACAACACAAGAAAAGAAAACTATAAGTCAATATCCTTGATACACATAAATATAAAAATCTTTAATGAAATATTAACAAACCAAATTCAATAACATTAAAAAGGCCATGCAGCATGAGAAATAGGGTTTATTCTGGGATGAATGGAAGATATGTCACATAAAAATTAATCATTTTGACACACTACATAAACAGAATGAAAGGATAAAACCATATGGTCATCTAAGAAATAGAAAAATTGAACTCATAAAATTTAACATCAACTTCCTTTTATGGTAGAAACACTAAAAACAAATATAGAAGGAATATACCTTAACAGAATATAGGCTATATGTAAAACTCCCAGCTAAAATCAGAAATAGGGGAAAAATTAAAAGCTTTTCTCTTCTAAGAACAAGAAAAATGTAAGGATACATGCTTTAACCACTGATAATCAATATAGTGCTAAAATATTTCTACTGAGAAAAATTAAGAAAAAAGTAGTGTGTCCAAATTGAAAAGAAAGAATTAAAGTCATCTGTATTTGCTGACATGATTATATACATAGAAAGTCCTGAAGAATCCACAAAATGTCTTTTAGAATTAATAAGCTATTGAATATTATTAATAATTTTTATAAAAGGAAATCTTGCCATTTGTTAGAGTATAGATGTATCTGGAGATCTAGAAGTTGATACATTGTATGATTTCACTTAATGCAGTTAATTGCATTAACTGCAATTAATTAAGTGATTGCACTTAATTACACTTAATGCAGAATCTGAAATAGTCAAATCAAACAGGCAGAGAATCAAATGGTGGTGGCCAGGGACTAGAGGAGGAGAGAATGGGAGTACTGTTGGTTAAAGAGTACAATGCTTCAGTTATACAAGATGACTACATTCTGTAGATAATATGCAAACCAGGTGAAGATAGTTAAAATACTACATGAGTTGTACACTTGAAATTTTGAAGGAGTTAGATTTTAAATCTCAACACAGGTACATATGCACAATTGGAAAGAAGTGATAGTTTAATTGCTGATGATTGTTTTACAAAGTATCAATTTGTATATCTTAAATATACAATAATAACTCAACATTTCATAATTATAGCTCTATAAAATTAAATAAGAATAAATTACAAAAGAATAAATGCCTTTGTCCTAAATGCAGGATCAAGAGAAAGATGTACACTCTTGCCACGTCTTTTCAACATTTTACTAGACTTTTTGGCCAGTGGTAGAATGAAAGAAAAGGAAGTGAAAGATATGTACACCAAAAAAATAAAAAAATAAAACTGTCTTTATTTGCAGCTGATATGATAGTCTATATAAAAAATCTTGCAAAAATCTACCAAGTTTTGCTAGAACCAATAAGAACAGAAAGTGTACAAGATGAAATCTTAACATATAAAATCAATTTTATATGCATCAGTCACAAATGTCACTTATAATGCACAATATCACTTATGATGGCATCAAATATATAAAATATTTAAGGCATAAATTTGAAAAATATCTAAAAATTGAAATTTAATAATCTTGCAGAAATAAA
Source organism: Dolichotis patagonum (assembly GCA_004027295.1). Taxonomy (NCBI): domain Eukaryota; kingdom Metazoa; phylum Chordata; class Mammalia; order Rodentia; family Caviidae; genus Dolichotis; species Dolichotis patagonum. The sequence goes on from PVJX010044181.1 coordinate 11,727, forward strand.
TTAAAGATTACTTACTGATGAATTAAACTATCTTCATGGGTTACAAATATTGTTAAAATGATATTTACCCCCTCTGAAGTGAGTGCAAAACTAGCAGAATGATGTAGAACTTGATATCATAATACTAAAATTCTTGTGGAAATTAAACTATTCAACTTAGCCAAGACAATTTTTAAAAAGAAGACCAAAGCTGGAGATAAGCACCATTTGATTTCAAAACTTTTTATAAAGAAATTATAATCAAGAAAATGTGATATTGGTATAAAGAGAGATGAATAGAACAATGGAAAAAATAATAGTTTTCATACATGTCACATCACACACAAAACACAACTCAAAATGGACTTAAGTGTAAGATCTAAAACCATAAAACAACTAGAATAAAGTATAAAGAAAAATCTTTGTGACTGTGGCTAAATAATTTCTTCCATATAACACCAAATGTATGTTTTATAATAGAAAACAAAAATGAATTTGACATCATCAAAACTGATATTTCTGCTGTTCTAAAGTCACTGTTGAGAAATAGGAAATACAAGCCACAGACTGAGAGGTTATAAAAATAATGTGATAAACGTTCACCATATGCAAAGAACTCTTTATTTTAAAAAGAAAAACAGAAAAAAAGGATAGAAGTAATACAGAATTTCAAACAAAGCAATAAGAAATCAACATTAGTTAATATATTTCATATTGGGCTGAGGATTTAGCTTACTGGTGTAAGCACCTGCGTGGTTGGCATGAGGTCGTGAGTTTGATCCCTGTGTGTATATATATATATAATATATTATACTATATATATAGCATAATCTTAGAAGTAGTTGTTATCTTAGAAGTAGTTGTTCAGGTTACAAGATCTAGGCATAAAAATGATCAAACCATCAAACAATGACAGCATAAACTGTTCTATGCAAAGAATTCTTAAAATGCCATAATCAGGAAGCAGCTCAAATTTTTAAGATGGGCAAAATATTTGAAAACATATTTCACTAAAATGAATAATATGAACCAACATTAATCACATGAAAAGTTCTTTAATATCTTAGTCTTTAGGGTAATAAAAATTAAGCTTCTCAATGATATTCTAATATAAACCTATTAAATTAAACACAAAACTAAAATAATTGATCATACTAAGTATTGGAGAGTATATGAAGGATGTGAAACTATTATAGGCTGCTGATGGAAATGTGAATAAAACAACATCTGTGTAAACCAAATTAGCAGTTTCGTAAACAATTAAGCATACATCTAACAGATGATCCAGGCATTCAATTCTTAGTAGTAATAAAAAAAAGTCAATGTATATGTGTATAAAAAACTTTTCATGGTGGCTTTAATTTTAGTATTTCCAAACTAGAAAAAACTTAATGTCTATCCACAGCAAATGTATAAACAAGTTGTGGAGCATCTATAAAATGTAATATTGCCCTGCCCTTCACCCCCAGGAAGTCTCCCAGAAAGCAGCATCTCAGGCTGTCTCTTTGGGACCCGAAACTCTCGGACCCGTAGAGTGGCCTGGGCTGTTTGGATCAAAGGTCTGCGCAGACCTGCATCTCGGCGCGACTCTTTGGGACTGGTA